>PVIY010032617.1:0-28823 GCA_004026745.1 Myrmecophaga tridactyla
AAATCTGTATCCTGTGAATATCCTCTTTTGCTTATTGGCACCGGACTTGTTTTGAGATTCACAGGTCCACAGCAAGAGAATTTTTTACATCTGTGTAAGGTAATGCTTGAAGTTGCCAAGTTGACAAGGGGTGGACATGTGTTAGTTAAATTCAGTTGTCAACTTGGCCAGGTGAGCATACCTAGTCTTGTTGCTGCGGGCATAAGCCAACAGTACGTGAACCTCATCTGTTGCCAATTACATCTGCAGTCAGCTAGGAGGCGTGTCTGCTGCAATGAGTGACGTTTGGCTTAATTGGCTGGTGCTTAAATGAGAGAATGCAACGTAGCACAGCCTAAGCAGCTTGGCATTCCTCATCTCAGCACTTGCAGCTCAGCTCAGGCCTTTGGAGATGGAGAAAGAAGTCACCCCGGGGAAAGTTGTTGGAACCCAGGGGCCTGGAGAGAAGACCAGCAGAGACCATCCTGTGCTTTCCACGTAAGAAAGAGCCTCAGTGGAAAGTTAGCTGCCTTTCCTCTGAAGAACCAACAAAATAAATCCCCTTTTATTAAAAGCCAATCCGTCTCTGGTGTGTTGCATTCCGGCAGCTAGCAAACTAGAACAGCATGCAACGATGTGAATGAACATGTGGGACACTTGGTGAGACAAAATAACCCAGAAACAAAAGAACAACAATGGTATGGTCACCTTTAGAAAATGCTTATAAGAAAACAGGGGCCTGTATATCCACAGCTGATTGCATTTGTAATCAGCTAAGGGGAGTGTGTTCTGCCATGAGTGATGCTTAATCTAATCACTGGAAGGTTTTCAAGGAAGATTCAGAAGAGATGGTCACCCTTCACCTGCTTCAGCTGGTAAGCCTCTCTTGTGGAATTTGTCCAGACACTTCATTGGAGTCACCAGCTTCACAGCCTGCCCTATGGATTTTGGACTCTTCCATTCCCATGGTTGTCCAGCCAGCCTCTCCTGAGAGTTCATGAGTTACCAGCTTGAGGCCTGCCCTACAGACCTTGGACTCTACATTTCCATGGTTATGTGAGGCATTTTTATAAATTTTATATCTACAGATATCTTCTGCTGATTCTGTTTCTCTAGAGAACCCTAGCTAATTCAACAACCAATGATAAAACTTTGATACATGTCTATTTCATTCTCTGTGCTCATACAAGAATATAAAGACATGCATGTCATGTAGAATTGTTTATTTTGTTTTCAGTCCATGTTAATTTTATTACTATGCAATTAGCTTTTTTTTCACTTAAGACTTCATGGACATCTTTGCAAGTTCTTATATATAGATTTAATTCATTATTTTTAATATTAGCACAATATATTTAAAGTATTAACCCTTTTTATTGATGTATATTGAGGCTATTTTGCTTAAATCACTACAAATAATGCAGCAATAAACATTATTGTATGTATAAATCTAAAAAAAGAAAACAGGGGCCTAGATTGCAAGCTTTTAGAGCAGACATGTTAAGTCTGGAGTGGTGATTATTATTTCTGGATTTTGAGGGGCTGTTTTTTATATATAACCTGATATTTAGAGATAAGAATGAAGCTGAACAGGTTGGGGTTAAACTAATGCAGAGCATAGGGTTATGGAAGACAGTGTCTATATTTTAGAACCACACATACTCTTTGAGACCAATGAAAGAAAGGTTTATTTGATCTGGAACTGAAATTTTCTGTAGTGCATAATCTAATTCAACCTATCTGTATAGCTCATTTGAACAATTGAAACATGAAGAGCACAGAATAATAGGTCCTTTAATCCTGTATAGATTATTGTAATGCATGGAAACATCCTAGAGTATATTAAACAGATAATCAAAAAGTATTGGAAGGGAGGGAAGAAAGAATATGGAACTATTAAACTTTACCATCAGGGATTCCCCTGATACTGTGTCAAACTTTAGAGACACCCAAATCAATAGGCCTTTCCTTCAATCATGAGCCTTACTCTTATGAAGCTTATGTAGGTAGTGAAAAAACTTAGACTACCTATAGGCATGCCTAAGAGTAACTTCTGGAGGACCTCTTTTGTTGCTCAGATGTGGCCTTGCTTTCTCTAAGCCCAACTCTGCAAATGAAATCATTGCCCTCCCCACTACATGGGACATGACATTCAGGGGTGAAAGTCTCCCTGGTGATGTGGGAGATGACTCCCAGGGATGAATCCAGACCTGGCACCATGGGATTAACAATTCCATCCTGACCAAAAGGGGGAAAAGAAGTGTAATTATAATGTATCAGTGGCAGAGGGTGTTCAAATAAAGTCAAGAGGCTACTCAGGAGGCTGCTCTTATGCAAGTTTCAGATAGACCTTGCTACCTATCTTAACCTGCCAACCCCCAACCAGGACCATTCCAGCCAATCCTAAGCAACACGTAGGGCAATATATAAAATTCCATAAGTGTTCCATGCACTAGAGTAACTTTCCAGAAACCTACAACCTCCAGATGGGTCCCTGCTCCAGATAAGTCCTGAAACCTAGTCCACCTTCTCCAGAACATCAGATAGCTGCATCTCCCTAACCCATATTAGTGACAGACCCTTCCAATATCAAAAATTTAGAATTACCACAGCCCAACACCCCTATAGGGAGGATGGAAATATCAAAGGTGATGTTGGAGTTATACATAGAAGATAGGATTTAACAAATGAATATGAATGCTCAATCATTAAATTGATATCTCTTTTATAGTCTCCAGTATTTTAGAACAGCTAGAAGTAAAAACCTAAAATTGTGAAATTATGACCCATGTCAAACTTGAAATATGTTCTACAACTAATTGTGGTGCTGTGCGTGGAAATTTATAGCTTTTTGTATATATGTTATTTTTCACAAAAAAGAAAAAAAGTCTATTGTGATGCTACATGCACAGTTATATGATGACAGTGTGAACTACTGATTGTACACTTTGGATGATTACATGGTATGTAAATATATAATATATATCAATAAAATTTAAAAAAACAGAGGAAGAGCTTGTGGCACCCTTAATGGACTTCCCCTCCACCCCACACCTACCTGACTTGGTGTGAATCCAGCCTTTGCTTGCAGCAGGGTCCCTGGCTACATTCCAGAGGAGGCCGGATAACCAATCTACACATAATGGAGTGCATGTATGCCTGTGGTATTCTGTCTGGTTGCAACCTGAAAGTCTGAACCAGTACACTCTCCAAAACTTCCCTGTATGCAGAAGCGGCTTGTGTACACCTAAAGCAGTGCAGGAAAAAATCAAATTGAAATGGTCTGGAACAAAGGAATACCAGTTTTAAAACATACAACACAGCACCCAGGAGGGACAGGAAGTCCAATTCAAAGGCAGAAGAGGGTCATGAGGATCCCTGCAAACTGGGGAATTCTGAAGGCCCGGTATAAGCCTGGAGAGGACCCTCAGCTTTCATCCCCGGCTAATCTTCTTGGTAGAAGGACTAAGTGCTGGGGGTGATCACAAGCCAACACAGAGCCTATTTACAAAAACAAAGGTGTTCCTTGGGTTGATTTGCAAGTTTTGTTAGCTCCTGGCACTTGAGGAAATCTCTGTCATATCACCACTTGTATATAAACTTAAATATAAGAATGCCCAGAATGTAGAATGGAATGATGATATGTTATGAATGCTTGTGTTTGTTCATTGTTATATTTTTAAAAATTTTTTTAATTAATAAAAAGGTAAAAAAAAAGAAAGAAACGCTCTAAATTTATCTTTTGCTCATAAAAAAAAAAGAATGCCCAGGCACTAAATTCTAGAATTAAACCCATTAAAACTTTAAAAACTACTGTGTGTAACAAAAGACTACAACTCAAAGAAACAGGAAATGATGACCTATCCAAAGGACAAGGATAGAACATAAGAAACAATCAAAGAAGAACACACTTTGAACACACTGGATAAAGATCTCAAAAAAATTCGTATTCAATCTGCTCAAAAAACTAAAGGAAAACATAGTGAAAGAAACGATATCAAGAAAAAGCTACACGTGCCAGTTTGAATCTCTTGTGGACTCCAGAAAAGCCATGCCCTTTAATCCTCAGTCAATATTTCTGGGTTCCCTTAGGGGAATGAGGAGAAAGGGGGAAAGAGTCAATGTCCCCATTTGGAGAATTTCTGATACTCTCGCAAGCAGTATGGACCACCAAATCAACAGGCTGAACCCCCAATCTTGGGGTTCACCCTTATGAATCTCATTCCTGCAAAGGATAGGCTAAGCCTACTTAAAATTAGGCCTAATAGTCACCCCCAGAGAACATCTTTTGTTGTTAAGAGGTGGCCTCTTTCTCTAAGCCAACACGGCAAGTGAACCCAATCCCTTCCCCACCTCTATGTGGGACATGACCCCCAGGGGTGTAAATCTCCCTGGAAATGTGGGCCAGAAATCCTGGGATGAGCTGGGACCCAGCATCAAGGGATTGAGAAAATGTTCTTGACCAAAAGGGGGAAGAGAGAAATGAGAAAAAAAGTGTTGGAGACTGAAAGATTTCAAACAGAGTCGAGAACGTATCCTGGAAGTTATTTTTATGCATTATATAGATATCCCTTTTCAGTTCAGTGTGTATTTGGGTGGCTAAAGGGAAGTATCTGCAACTATAGAACTGCATTCCAGTAACCTTGTTTCTTGAAGATGATTGTACGAAGATATAACGTTTACAATATGACTGTGTTATTGTGAAAACCTTGTGTCTGATGCCTCCTTTTATCTAGGGTATGGACACATGAATAAAGATATGGTTAAAAAGTATAAAAAATAATAAGGAGAACAAAGGTTAAAATAAATTGTGTAGATGGAAATACTAGTGGTCAATGAGAGGGAGGGTAAGGGGTATGGTATGTATGAGGGTTTTTTTTAGAGATGAAGATACAAGTATGTGATGATATTGTGGGCCATTGATTGTACACCATGTATGGAATGTTCATATGTTAAGAATTTTTGCGTTTGTATATTGTTTATCAACAAAAACATTTTAAAAATATTGCTGGGTGGGAGCTTTTTGATTGTTCCCATGGAGATATACACCCAAATGTGGGTGGTAACTATTGATTAGATGGGTTCCATGGAGATGTGTCTCCACCCATTCGAGGTGGGGCTACATACTGGAGCCCTTTAAGAGAGAGCCATTTTGGAAAAAGCTGCAGAATTATGAGAACCACGAGAGCCCATGCAGCCAGAGACCTTTGGAAATGAAGAAGGAAAATGCCCCTGAGGGAGCTCCATGAAGCAAGAAGTCAGGAGAGAAAGATAGCAGATGCTGCCATGTTTGCCATGTGCCTTTCCAGTTGAGAGAGAAATCCTGAAAGTCATTGGCCTTCTTGAACCAAGGTAACTTTCCCTGGATGCCTTAAATTGGACATTTCTATAGCTTTGCTTTAATTGGGGGAATTTCAACAGCCTTAGAACTGTAAATTTGCAACTTAATAAATTCCCCTTTTTAAAGATCATTCCATTTCTGGTATATCACATTCTGCCAGCTTGCAAGCTAGAACAGATTTTTGTGCTAGAGAAGTGGGGTGCTGCTGTGGTTTGCAAATACCAAACATGTTGGAACAGTTTTTTAAATGAATATGGGGAAGATTCTGGAGGAGTTGTGAAAAGCTTGATAGAGAAGGCCCAGAATGCTTTGAAGAGACTATTGGTAGAATTGTGGACTCTAAAGATACCTCTGATGAGGCTCTAGACAGAAATGAGGCATGTGTTATTGCAAACTGAAAGGAAGGCAATCCTTGTTATAAAATGGCAGATAATCTGGCAAAATTGACTTGTGGCTTTGGCTGGGAGTCAGATTTTAAAAGCCATGGACTTGGATATTTAGCAGAAGAGATTTCCAAAGTAAATGTGGAAAGTGTGGCCTGGTTTCTCCTTGTAGCTTATAGCAAAATGTGAGCAAAATGTGCTTATAGCTTGTAGCAAATGGTGGTCTGTAAAATTTTGGGCTTCCAGAAAGGGAAACCCCAAAGAATAATGCCCCCACTTGAAGATTTAACCAAACCTGAACCAGTCTTCCATTTCCAAGCCAGGATTGGAGATGGAGTTATCCAGGAAGTAGTTGTGGAAACTCCTTTTGTCTGATGGGTAGGATCCCACTCTACAACATAGAAAGCCAACAAGGGTATTGTGGGATAAGTATAAATGGAACCACTTCCAGTGTGGATTAAGAGGCTCAGAAAAGGGACAAAGTGAAGTTAAAATGCCTTTAGAGGCAGAACCATGGAGGCAGAGGTCTGAAGTCAAGAAACCTAAGGCCAGGAGAGCGGACCCACCCAAGAACCTGGAGAGGGTGAGTTTGCTGGAAGGCAGAGGATGAGCTTTCCACCTTGCTGCAGTGGAAGAGCTGTGACACCTCAGGCCTTGGAGTCCAAAATGTTGGAGCACATTCCTTGCGGACTGGAATGGTTGAGTTTGTGCCCCAGAGATGGCAGAGAGCCCAGATGTGGCCCTGATGCTTGGAGAGGGTGGAGCTGAGAAAAGGTGATCTCCCCAATGTCCCTCAAGGTTGAATTTGGAGGGAGGTGTGCCACTGTGTAGGCCCTTGGAAAGGGTGAGACTACTGCTTTCTACAGCCCCAAAGATAAATGACTCTGAGACTTTGAAATCCAATGGTGTTTTCCCTGCAGGTTTTCAAAACTGCTTGGGTCCAGTGATCCCTGTGTTCCTTCCAATTTCTCCCAATATAAATGGGGTAATTTACCCTCCTTTGTATGTTGGAAGCCAATAACTTGCTCTGAGTTTACAGGTCCAGAGCCAAAGGATAATTTTGCCTTAGGACAGATTATGCCTGTAACTAACTTTGATGAGAATTTTTACTGTTTCTGACTTTTTATTGCATCTGTATTGTTACTGAAATGCTTTAAGGCTTTCTGATACTGTGATGGAATGAAGGTATTTTGTATATGGGAAAAACATGTCTTTTTAGGGTCCAGAGGGTGGAATGTGCTGGTTTGAAAGGCTTATGTACCCTAGAAAAGCCATGTTTTAATCCTGATCCATCTTATGAGAGTGGCCATTTCTTTTAATCCCTATTCAGTACTGTAGGTTGGAAACTTGATTAGGTCATCTCCACAGAGATATGACTCACCCAATTATGGGTATTAACTTTTGATTAGAGAGAGATGTGACCCTATCCATTCCAGGTGAGTCTTGATTAGTTTACTTGAATCATTTAAAAGAGGAAACATTATGGAGAAAGCCTTGGAGTGATGAGCGAGCCAGAAAAACCATGAGAGCCCATGCAGCCAGAGACCTTTGGAGATGAAGAAGGAAAACGCCCCTGTGGGAGCTTCATGAAACAAGAAGCCTGGAGAGAAAGCTGGCAGACATCACCATGCTTTCCATGTGCCTTTCCAGTTAAGAGAGATACCTTGAATGGCATCAGCCTTCTTGAACCAAGGAATATTTCCCTAAATGCCTTAGCTTGGACATTTCTACAGCTTTGCTTTAATTTGGACATTCTCACAGCTTTAGAACTGTAAACTTGAATTGCAACTTACTAATTTCTCCTTTATAAAAGCCATTACATTTTTGGTATATTGCATTCTGGCAGCTTGCAAACTAGAACAGGGAGTTTAACCCATTAACATTTAATGTTATTACTGTAAAGGCAGTATTTTCTTTCACCATTTTGTCTTTTGGATTTTATATATCATATTTCATTTTCCCCTCTTTTTCCTTTACTGATAGTCTTCATTTCAACACTATTCTTCAGATCTCTGTCTCCTGTCTTTTCCTATCTGCTTGTAGTGCTCCCTTTAGTATTTCTGGTAGAGCTGGTCTCTGTCACAAACTCTCTCAGTGAATGTTTGTTTGAAAATATTTTAACCCCCCCCCTACATTTTTTGGAGGGTATTTTGCTGGGTATAGAATTCTTAGATTGATAGTTTTTTATCTTTTGGAATCTTAAATATATTATACAACTGCCTTTCCACGCCATGATTTCTACTGAGAAATCCACAAATAGTCTTATAGAACTTCCTTTATATGTGGTGGATTGCTTTTCTCTTGCTGCTTTCAAAATTCTCTCTTTGTCTTTGACATTTGCCAGTCTGAGTAGTAAGTGTTTTAGAGTAGGTCTATTTGGATCTATTCTGTTAGGGGTACACTGCTCTTCTTGGATCTGCAATTTTATGTCTTTCATAAGAGACAGGAACTCTTCAGTGATTTTTCCTCCATTAGTCTTTCTGCCCCTTTTCCCTTCTCTTCTCTGGGTCGTCCATGGCACATATATTATTGTACTTCATGTTGCCATTCCATACCCTGAGACCCTGCTGATATTTTTCCATTCTTTTCCCTATCTGTTCTTTTATGTGTAAGATTTCAGATGTTCTGTCCTCTAGTTCACTAATCCTTTCCTCTACCTCTTAAAAGCTGCTCTTGTAAGTCCCCATTTTTATTCATTTCTTCTATTGTGTCTTTCATGCCCATAAGTTCTGCCACCTTTATGCTCATCCAATGCCTTCTTTATATCCTTCTCTTTTGTTATATCTTTCCTCAACTCATTGACTTGATTTTGATGTGATTGCTCATGTCTGATTGAGCATCCTTTATTAGTTGTTTCAACTCCTCTGTCTCATTTGTAATGTTGTTTTTTCCCTTTGTCTGCCCATATCTTTGATTTCCTGGTATAACTTGCTTTTTGCTGTCATCTAGGCATTTGATTTGCTTAATTAGTTTATTCTGGAGGTTGTTTTCTCTCTTTTATCTAAGGTTTTCTTGTTGGTTGGCTTTGTTCTTTATCTGTTCTTTGGCATTCAATTAAACTTATTCTAGCATCTAGCATAACTTCTGTTTAACCAATCAGAATTTTTCAGCTCTTGTTTTTCTGGTCTGTACCCTGTTTATATGGAAGCTTTTTTTGAGGATGTACTCCTCAGATATTATTAACCCCTGTCAGATTTTCCCAGTCCTGCCAAGCCCCCATCTCAGGAGGACAGAGTAATTAGTATCCAATTTCCCTGAGGGTGAGACCCAGCACATTGTCAGGCTTTCCTATGAAGCCTCTAGACTCTCTGCTTTTCCTATCCTGCCCAGTATGTGGTGCTTGTCAGCTTGCAGCTTCCCACTAGCATAATGTGATGCAGAGCCTTTGATTGCAGCAGCCTTTCCCTGCCAGTGTTATGGTTGAGACAGAGATTGAGGTAGAAGGCAGTCTTAGGTTTGCTTCTGTTTTCCAGCACCTAAGGCTTGAATTCCCTAAGTATGGCAGACACGTGATCTGGGCCTGTCCCCATTTTCATAGGGAAGATACACCCTTTAGGAAGTTGTTCCCAGTCACCTGACTATTTACATTGTCTCTCAGACATACCTTAATTCTGCCCTTACCTAGGGCAGTGCTGAAGCCAGAGAGTGCTTGCAGTTCTATCTAATGAGCTGTTAATTAGGAGAGAGAGAGAGAGAGAGAGAGAGAGAGAGAGAGAGAGAGAGAGAGAGAATGAGCAAGAGAAAAAGACATTTAGAGCTGGACCTCAGCCCCCGAGTTTGCTAATCAAGAGCTAGATTTGGTACATGTCTCTCTGTATCCCCAGGATCTATTTGCCCCCTTTCTTGGGGTTCAGACCTTTTCCAGTATTTTGTGCTGTCCAATTCATAAAGCTTCTCCTGTTGTTTTTTTCCCCCCATCAGCCCTGTTCCTCTGCCAGGTGAAAACTCCTGGTTCCTTTAGTGCTTATTCCAGGTTATCTGTGTCCCAGCCTTGTTTTTAACAGTTTGAAATTGTTAATTAATTACACAATTGGAGCATGGTTCAGCTTACTTCTTTGCTACTTAGTAAAGTCTGTTTCTTTTCCCCTTGAGGGACCAGCTTGCTGTGCCTGTGGTTTGGGAGATATACAGTATTTTGTGGGATCTCAGTTGTTCCACCCATTCCAGACTAGTGTACGATGTGTGTCTGGTCACTGATGTCACCCCAACAGTTGTTCCATACAGTTTCTGGTTATTTACAAGCTGCTCTGTAGAACAAACTAAATTCCACATCTCGGAACACTGCCATCTTGTCCAAACGCCAAATAAAATACTTTTAACAATGAATTGGACAAAGAAGAAATCACAACAGAAATTAGGGAATATCCTGAGGTGAATGAAAATGAAAACATGTACCAAAACTTTTGGGATGCAGAAATAACAGTGTAGTTGCTTACATTAAAAAAGATGAGGTTCGATTCCCTGTGCCTGTCCATGCAAAAAAAAAAAAACCATGAAAGATCTCAAATCAGTGATGTGACCTCATGCCTGGACTAATTAGAAAACAACACACTAAGCCAAAGTGAGTGGAATGAAGTGAATAAAAAAGATTTGAGTGGAGATATGTGAAATAATTAAAAAGGAAAAAATAGAGTATCAATGAAATGAAAACCTGATTGTGTGAAAACCAGAAATGGACTAACTTTGGCTAGACTGAAAATGACAAAAGGAGAGCAGAAACAAAATGAGAAATGAAAAGGGGGACATTACTACCAACTCCACAGAAATAAAAAGGAGTATAAGAGAATACTATGAACAATTGTAGACAACAAATTAGATAACCTTGATGAAATGGAGAAGTTCCTAGAAGCACTCCAAATACATACAGTGACTTAAGAAGAAATAGAAGATCTGAACTGACCAATAAGTAAAGATATTGAATCAATAATAATCAAAGGCCCCTCAACAAAGAAAAACTTAGGAACAGATGGTTTCAACTGTGAACTTTGCCTAAAATCCCAAGATGAATGAACACCAATACTGCTCAAACAATTTCAAAAAAAATGACGAGGAGGAGGGAATACTCCCTAACTCATACTATGAGACAATTTCACCCACATATCAGAGCCAGATAAAGATAACACAAGGAAAGAAAATTACAGGCCAATATCCCATAGCAATATGGAAGCAAAAATCCTTAACAAAATATTAACAAACCAAATCCAACAGCACCTTAAAATCTATATACACTATGTTCAGTTGGGACTTATTCCAGGTCTGCCCTGTGGTTCAACATGAGTAAATAAATACAATACAATGCATTAACAGAATGAAGGGGAAAATGCATGATCATTGCCATTGAAGTATAAAAGACAATTGACAAAATCCAGAATCACTTTTTGATTAAAAAAAAATCACTCAGAAAAATGGAAGAAAATTTCCTCAAGTTGATAAAGGGAATATATGACAAATCCACAGCTAACAATATGCTCAATGATCAATGACTGAAAACCTTCTCCCTGAGGTCATGAACAAGACAAATATGCCCATTGTCACCACTGTTTATTCAACATTGTACTGGAAGATCTAGCCAGAGTAGTTAGACAAGTATAATAATAAAAGTCATAAAAACTGGGAAGGAAGAATTAAAATTTCCCTATTCAGAGATGATATGTTCATATATATGGAAAATCCTAAACAAAACTACTAGAGCAAGGAAAGTTATTCAGCAAAGTGTTGGGGTACAAGATTAACACATAAAAATCAGTGGTGTCCCAAGAGAACCTCCTTTGTTGCTCAGATGTGGCCTCTCTCTCTCAGCCAACACGCAAGCAAACTCACTTCCCTCCCCCTTTCTATGTGGGACATGACTCCCAGGGATGTGGATCTTTCTGGCAATGTGGGACAGAAATCCTAAAAATGAGCTCGAATTCAGCATCAAGGGATTGAGAAAACCTTCTCGACCAAAAGGGTGAAGAGAGAAATGAGAGAAAATAAAGTGTCAACGGCTGAGAGATTCCAGAGTCGAGAGGTTATCCTGGAGGTTATTCCTACACATTAAATAGACATCACCTGTTTAGTTAAGGCTTAATGGAGAGGATGGAGGGAACTGCCTGAAAATGTAGAGCTGTGCTCCAGTAGCCATGTTTCTTGAAGATGATTGTATAATGATACAGCTTTTGCAATGTGACTGTGTGATTGTGAAAACCTTGTGTCTGATGCTCCTTTTATCTACTTTATGGATGGATGAGTAAAATATATGGATTAAAAATAAATAAATAATAGGGGGAACAAATGTTAAAATAAATTTAGTAGATTGAAATGCTAGTGATCAATGAAAGGGAGGGGTAAGGGGTATGGTATGTATGAATTTTTTCTGTTTTCTTTTTATTTCTTTTTCTGAATTGAGGCAAATGTTCTAAAAAAAGATCATGATGAATATACAACTATGTGATGATATTGTGAGTGATTGATTATATAACAAGAACGGAATGATCATATGGTAAGAATGTTTGTGTTTGTATGTGGTTATGTATCATAAATAAAAAATGAAATAAATAAAATTTTTTTAAAAAATCAGCGGTGTTTCTGTAAACTAGCAATGAATTATCTGAAAAGGTAATCTATAAAAATATTCCATTTACAATAGCAACTAAAGGAATAAAATATCTAGGAATAAATTTAACCAAGGACGTAAAGGATTTGTACAAGGAAAACAAAATAATGCTGAAAGAAATAAATGGCTTAAATAAATGGAAGGACATTCCATGTTCATGGTTTGGAAGACTAAATAAGGTTAAATATAAATTCTACCCAAAGCAATTTTGGATATCCAATGCAATTACAATAAAAAGTCCAACAGCCTTGTCATGGTCAGGTTCATGTGTCAACTTGGCCAGGTGTTGGTACCTGTTTGTGTGGTTGGGCAACTGCTGGCTTGTCTTTCGCTATGAGGATATTTCACAGAATTAAATCATTATCACGTTGGCTACATCCACAGCTGATTCCATTTGTAATCAGCCAAGGGGAGTGTCTTCTTTAATGAGTGATGCTTAATCTAATCACTGAAAGCCTTTTAAGGAAGATTCAGAAGAGACAGGCTCTCTTCCTGCTTCAGCCAGTGAGCCCCTCCTGTGGAGTTTGTCCAGACCCTCCATCGGAAACATCAGCTTCACAGCCTGCCCTACAGATTTTTGACTCAACATTCCCACAGTTACGTGAGTCACTTTTATAAATTTTATACTTATGAATATTTCCTGTTGATTCTGTTTCTCTAGAGAACCCTAACTAATACAGTTTGGTAGCATGAGTGGTTCTTAAGAAACAGAATCTTCTTTTTTCTTAACAATCATTCCATTCTACATATATAATCAGTAATTCACATTATCATCACAGAGTTGATTATTCATCATCATGATAATTTCTTAGAACATTTGCATCAATTCAGAAAAAGAAATAAAAAGATAACAGAAAAAAATTCATACATACCATCCCCCTTACCCCTCCCCTTTCTTTTTTAATTAATTAATTTTTATTTATGATACATAACCACATAGAAACACAAACATTCTTATCATATGATCATTCCGTTCTTGTTATATAATCAATAACACACACTATCATCACATGTTTGTATATTCATCATCATGATCATTTCTTAGAACATCTGCATGAATTCAGAAAAAGCATTAAAAAGAAGACAGAAAAATATTCATACATACCATACCGCTTATCCCTCCCCTTCACCAATCATGAGCATTTCAATCTACTAAATTTATTTTAACATTTGTTCCCCCTATTGTTTATTTATTTATTTTTAACCCATAAATTTTACTCATCCATAGATAAGGTAGACAAAAGGAGCATCAGACACAAGGCTATCACCACCATACAGTCACACTGTGACAGCCATATCCTCATGCAATTATCTTCAAGAAACATGGCCACTGGAGCACAGATCCACATTTTCAGACAGTTCCCTCCAGCCTCTCCATTAATCTTGACTAACAAGGTGATATCTATTTAATGCATAAGAATAACCTCCAGGATAACCTCTTGACTCAGTTTGGAATCTCTCAGCCACTGACACTTTATTTTGTCTCATTTCACTCTTCCCCCATTTGGTCAAGAAGATTTTCTCAGTCCCTTGATGCTGAGTTCCAGCTCATTCTAACATTTCTGTCCCACATTGCCAGGAAGATCCACACCCCCGGGAGTCATGTCCCACAAAGAGATGGGGAGGGCAGTGAGTTTGCTTGCTGTGTCAGCCGAGAGAGAGAGGACACAACTGGGCAACAGAAGAGGTTCTCTTGAGGGTGACTCTTAGGACTAATTTTAAGCAGGCTTAGCCTATCCTTTGCTGCATTAAGTTTCATATGAACAAACCCCAAGACTGGAGGCTAGGCCCATTGCCTTGGCTGTCCCCAGTGCCTGTGAGAGTATCAAGAATTCTCCACTTGGGGAAGTTGAATTTTCCCCCTTTCTCACCATTCCCCCCCTAGGGGACTCAGAAAGAAACAGAATCTTAAAAATGGGTTTTTGTGAATGGTTTTCTACTCTGACTGGGCTCAAAGGCACTAAGGACTCTGATTCCCATAATCAGAATGACATTGCCAATCCATGGAGTGAGTTGGCAAAAGAGACAGTCAAAATATCACCATTGGATTCTTCTAATGCTTGGCTTGTATGAAGCCAGGCTCTGAGGGATAATGTTTTTGACACCTGTATGGAGTTTGTGGAAATAGGAAGTATAGAGATCTTGGCTGGTTGTTGTTAGATACACTGTATACATTAATGAGTGAAAGTGATGCACTTAAGGCTTCAAACAAGAAGCTTAAGCACTGTCTGACAGATGTAGATGTTTCTGTGAGTGTCCTGAAGGAAAATCTTATTTCCTGTGGCTGTAGACTTGAGATCTCTGAAAATCAGACTCAGAATCTTATTGTCAGAGTAAAAACTTTGCAACATAAACTGAAATCCCAATCTTGGATGGCGTCTGTCATTAAAGTGAGGATATTGATTGGAAAGGAGTGGGACCCTAAAAAATGGGATGGCGACATGGGGATGGATAATGATGTCGGGGGTGAGGTAGAAACCCTAGGTCATGCTGAGTCTTCTCTAGATAACCCTGTAATAGTCTGCCATGAGGATATAGTTGCCCCACCTCCAGCCTGCCTTGAGGAGTTGGCCACCCAAACTCCACCTGAGAGATTAGCCCTAGAGTGATTAATCCTATTTCACCAGATGAAACTGCAAATGAATGCCCTGAAGCAAATGGCTTGGGAGAGACTCTTAATTCTTTTCATGACCCACCCTCACCACCCCTTATTTCTTCCAGACCTATAACTAGACTAAAGTCCCAAAAGGCCCCTAAAGGTGAGGTACAAAGTATCACACATGAGGAGGTACATTATACTCCAAAAGAAGTGTGTGAGTTTTCCAATTTATACAGACAGAAATCAGGGGAATATGTGTGGCAATGGATTTTAAGGGTGTAGGATAATGGTGGGAGGAATATAAGGCTGAATCAGGCTGAATTTATTGATATGGGCCCAGTAAGCAGAGCTTCTGTATTCAATGTTATACCTTGAGGGCTTAGAAAAGGCATTAACAGTTTGTTTGGATGGTTGGCTGAAACATGGAACAAAAGGTGGCCGACATTACCTGAAGATGAAATGCCAGAACTGCCCTGGTATAATGTAGATGAGGGGATCCAGAGGCTTAGAGAGATTGGAATGTTACAGTGGATTTATCATGCAAAGCCTGCTCTTACATCCTAGGAATATCCGGAGGATGCACCTTTTACCAGAACAGTAAGAAATAAATTTGCAAGACTGGTTCCATCATCCCTGAAGAGCTCTGTAATTACACTTCTCTGTAGGTCAGATATTACTGTGGGAGCTGCTGTCACTGAGCTGGAATCCTTAAACACAATCAGGATGATGGGATCTCGAGTTGGCAGAAGTCAGGAGGCAGCATTTAACTGCCAAAGATAGGGTGGACATGGCTATTATAATAGACAGCAAACGAAAAGCAGGAGTCAAAATAATCTGACACAAATATTTTGGCATTGGCTAGTAAATCATGGGGTACCTAGAAATGCAACAGATGGGCAGTCTACTAAATTCTTGTTGGAGCTGTATAAACAAAAGGGTTCTAGGTCAAGTGAACAGAAGTTTAACCTGAATTACAAAAAGACAGAGTCATGGCCCCTTAATCAATTTCCATTCTTGAGAAAGTTTACAGACCCAGAATCCCTTGAATGAAGGGGAGGCCAGGTCCCTCTAGGGGAGAACCCTGCCACAAATCTATACTGTTAATCTTCCTCCAAGCCTTCCCTAAGGAGACCGATGGCATTTTCAGGGTAATTGTGCTTTGAGGAAAAGGAAATGATCATATATTTGGGGGATTATTAGACACTCGTTCAGAAGTGACATTAATTCCAGGGGACCCAAAACGTCACTCTGGTCCACCAGTAAGAGTGGGGGCTTATGGAGGTCAGGTGATTGATGGAGTTTTATCTCAGGTCCATCTCACAGTGGGGCCAGTGGGGTGCCAGACCCATTCTGTAGTTATTTCACGAGCACCAGAATACATAATTGGAATAGACATACTGAGCAACTGGCAGAATCCCCACATTGGCTCTCTAACTCATACAGTGAGGGCTATTATGGTAGGAAAAGACAAGTGGAAGCCACGAGAACTGCCCCTACCTACAAAATAATAAATCGGAAGTAATACCAGATTCCTGGAGAGATTGCAGAGATTACTGCCACTCCAAAGGACTTGAAGGATGCAGGGGTGGTGATTCTCACCACATCCCCATTCAACTCTCCTATTTGGCCTGTGCAGAAGACAGATGGGTCTTGGAGGATGGCAGTGGATTATCATAAGCTCAACCAGGTGGTAACTCCAATTGCAGCTGCTGTTCCAGATGTGGTATCATTGCTTGAGCAAGTCCATACATACTCTGGTAGCTGGTATGCAGCTACTGATCTTGCAAATGCTTTTTTCTCAATAGCTGTTAGTAAGGACCACCAGAAACAGTTTGCTTTCAGCTGGCAAGGTCAGCAATATACTTTCACTGTCCAACCTCAGGGATATATTAACTTTCCAGCCCTATGTCATAATCTTGTCTGCAGGGACCTTAATCGTTTCTCCCTCCCACAAGAAATCACACTGGTCCATTATATTGATGATATCATGCTGATTGGACCTAGTGAGCAAGAAGTAGCAACTACTCTAGACTTACTGTAAGGCATTTGCATGTCAGAGGATGGGAGATAAATCCAACAAAAATACAGGGACCTTCCACCTCACTGAAATTTCTAGGTGTCCAGTGGTGTGGGGCATGTCGAGTTATCCCTTCTAAGGTGAAGGAAAAGTTGCTGCATCTGGCCCCTCCTGTGACCAAAAAAAGAGGCATGATGCCTAGTTGGTCTCTTAGGATTTTGGCTACAACATATTCCTCATATGGGTGTGCTACTCTGGTCCATTTACCGAGTGACCAGAAAAGCGGCTAATTTTGAGTGGAGATCTGAACAAGGGTTCAGGACTCTGTGACAGGTCGAGGCTATTGTACAAGCTGCTCTGCCACTTGGGCCATATGTTCCAGCAGATCCAATCGTGCTGGAAATGTCAGTGGCAAATAGAGATGCTGTTTGGATCCTTTGGTAGGCCCTTATAGGAGAATCACAATGCAGACCATTAGGATTTTGGAGCAAAGCCTTACCATCTGTTGCAGATAACTGCTGTCCTTTTGAGAAACAGCTTTTGGCTTGATATTGGGCCTTAGTAGAGGTTGAACACTTAACCTTGGGCCACCAAGTTACCATGAGACCTTAGTTGCCTATCATGAGCTGGGTGTTGTCTGACCCACAAAGCCATAAAGTTGGCCATGCGCAGCAGCACTCCATCATAAAATGGAAATGGTATATACAAGATAGGGCCAGAGCAGGTCCTGAAGGCACAAGTAAGTTACATCAGGAAGTGACCCAATGCCCATGGTCACCACTCCTGCCACATTACCTTCTCTTTCCCAGACCAGAGCTATGGCCTCTTGGGGAGTTCCTTACACTGAATTGACTGAGGAAGAGAAACCTCGGGCCTGGTTTACAGATAGGTCAGCACGATATGCAGGTACCACCCAAAAGTGGACAGCTGCAGCACTACAACCCGTTTCTGGGGTGTCCTTGAAGGACAGTGGTGAGGGGAAATCCTCCCAGTGCACAGAATTTCTAGTAGTGCACCTGGTTGTTCATTTTGCTTGGAAGGAGAACTGGCCAGAGGTGCATTTGTATACTCACTCATGGGCTGTTGCTAATGGTTTGGCTGGATGGTCAGGGACTTGGAAAGACCATAATTGGAAAATTGGTGACAAAAAGTTCTGGGGAATAAGTATGTGGATAGACCTTTCTGAGTGGGCTAAAAATATGAACATATTTGCATCCCATGTGAATGCGCACCAGAGGGTGTCTTCAGCAGAAGCTTTTAATAATCAAGTGGATAAGATGACCCGTTCTGTGGATACCAGTCAGCCTCTTTCCCCAGCAACTCCTGTCATTGCCCAATGGGTTCATGAACAAAGTGGTCATGGTGGTAGGGATGGAGGTTATGCATGGGCTCAGCAACATGGACTTCCACTTACAAAGGCTGACCTGGCTACAGCCACTGCTGAGTGCCCAATCTGCCAGCAGCAAAGACCCACACTCAGCCCCCGATATGGCACCATTCCCTGAGGTGACCAGCCGGCTACATGGTGGCAGGTTGATTACATTGGACCACTCTCTTCATGGAAGGGGCAGTAATTTGTTTTAACTGGAATAGCCACACACTCTGGATATGAGTTTGCTTTCCCTGCGTGCAATGCTTCTGCCAAAACTGCCATCTGTGGGCTTACAGAATGCCTTATCCATCATCATGGTATTCCACACAGCATTGCTTCTGATCAGGGAACATACTTCACAGCAAATGAAGTGTGGGAATGGCCACATGCTCATGGAATTCTCTGGTCTTACCATGTTCCCCATCATCCAGATGCAGCTGGATTGATAAAATGGTGGAACGGCTTCTGAAAACTCAATTACGGTTCCAACTAGGTGGCAATACCTTGAAGGGCTGGTGTAATGTTCTCCAGGAAGGTGTGTATGCTCTGAATCAGCAACTGCTGTATGGTGCTGTTTCTCCCATAGCCAGGGTCCATGGGTCCAGGAACCAAGGGGTGGAAATGGGAGTGGCACCACTCACTATTACCCCTAGTGATCCACTAGGAAAATTTTTGTTTCCTGTTCCTGCGACCCTGAGCTCTGCTGGTCTACAGGTTTTAGTTCCAAAATGGGGAGTACTTCCACCAGGAGAAACAACAATGATTCCATTGAACTGGAATCTAGGACTGCCACCTTGTCACTTTTGGCTACTCATTCCCCTGGATCAACAAGCCAAGAAGGGGATTACATTACTGGCTATCAGGGGGAAATAGGACTGCAACTCCACAATGGAGGTAAAGAAGAGTTTTCCTGGAGTATAGGAGATTCCCTAGGGCGTCTTTTAGCACTACCATGCCCTGTGATTAAAATTAATGGAAAACTGCTACAACCCAATCCAGGCGCAGGGCTACCAGTGGCTTTGAAACTTCAGGAATGAAGGTTCTTTGTCACCCCAAGTTGCAAAGAACCACGACCAGCTGAAGTGCTCGCTGAGGGTAAAGGGAACATGGAATGGGTAGTGGAAGAAGGTCGTGATAAATATGAACTACAACCATGTGATCAGTTACAGAAACAAAGACTGTAATACTGTTTTCTTAATATTATACTATTTAAGTTGCAAGATATCAAGTTTTAGAATGAATATTACCCTAGAACTTGCACCGTATTCTGGAGAGATTTAATGTGTTTCCAGTTATATGCAAGACTGTTGAGTATTGTTAGGTGAGAAAAAAACGTGTTTTTTATTGTTTCCTAATTAGAAATTAGTTTAAGGTGATGAGTATAGCTGCCAGCTGAGAAGGGGTGGACTGTCATGGCCAGGTTCATGTGTCAGCTTGGCCAGGTGGTGTTTGTCTTGTTGAGGAAGTGCTGGCTTGTGATTGCTATGAGGACATTTGACAGAATTAAATCATGATCACATTGGCTACATCCACAGCTGATTCCATTTGTAATCAGCCAAGGGGAGTGTCTTCTTTAATGAGCGATGCTTAATTAATCACTGGAAGCCTTTTAAAGAGGATTCAGGAGAGACAGGCTCTCTTCCTGCTTCAGCTGGTGAGCCTCTCCTGTGGAGTTTGCCAGACCCTTCCGTGAGAATTGTCAGCTTCACAGCCTGCCATACAGATTTTGGACTCTACATTCCCATGGTTATGTGAGACACTTTTATAAATTTTATACTTATGAATATTTCCTGTTGACTCTGTTTCTCTAGAGAACTCTAACTAATATAAGCCTTCTTTCCACAAATTGAAAAATCAATCGTCAAATCCATATGGAAGAGTAATTGGACCCAAAAATTGCATAGTCATCTAGAAAAACAAAAACAAACTTGTTGAACGCACATTGCCCAATTTTAAATTGATTATGGAGCCACTTTACTCAAAACAGAATGATCCTGGCATGAAGACTGACATACAGACCACTGGAATTGAATTGAGACTTCAGAAATAAAACACTTCCATCTATAGCCAACTGATTTAAAAAAATTTTTTTAATTGTGAAATATAACACACAAGCAAAAAGCAATACATTTTATTTTCCAGAGTGATGCCCCAATACATCCCAGAGTGATTTGAACAGTGAATAAAAAAGTCTTTGCAAAGTCCCCTTGGGGGAATGGTGAGAAAGGAGGTAACTTCAACTTCTCCATTTGGGAAATTCCTGATATTCTCACAAGCAGTGGGGACAACCAAAGCAATAGGCTGAGCCCTCAATCTTGGGGTTTGTTCATATGAAACTTATCCCCACAAAGGATAGGCTAAGCCTAAGAGTGACCCCAAAAGAAGCAATTTTGTTACTCAGATGTGGCCTATCTCTCGCTCAGCAAACACGGCAAGCAAACTCACTGCCCTCCCCCTCTCTACTTGAGACATGACTCCCATGAGTGTAAACTTCCCTGGCAATGTGGGACAGAAATCCTAGAATGAGCTGGGACTCAGGGTGAAGGGATTGAGAAAATCCTCTTGAACAAAAGGGGGAAGAGAGAAATGAGACAAAATAAAATGTTAGTGACTGAGAGATTCAAACAGAGTCAAGAGTTTATCCTGGAAGTTATTCTTATACATTACATAGATACCCCCTTTTTAGTTTAAGGTGTATTAGGCTAGAGAGAAGTGGCTGGAACTGTAGAGCTGTGTTTCCAGTAGCCATGTTTGTTGAAGATAATTGTATAATGATGTAGCTTTCATAATGTAACTCTGTGATTGTGAAATCCTTGTGTCTGATGCTCCTTTTATCTATGGTATGGACAGATGAGCAAAACATATGAATTAAAAATAAATAAATAATGGGGGAACAAATGTTAAAATTAAAAAAATACATTGGATAGATGGAAATACTAGTGGTCAATGAGAGGGAGGGGAAAGGGGTATGGTATGTATGAGTTTTCTCTTTTTTCTTTTTATTTATTTTTCTGGAGTGGTGCAAATGTTCTAAAAAATGATCATGGTGATGAATATACAACTATGTGATGATATTATGAGCCATTGATTGTACACTATGTATGGAATGTTTGTATGTTAAGAATGTATGTGCTTATATGTTGTTTTATCAATAAAAAACATTTTCAAAAATCAATACCTTTCAAAATATTGTAAAAGATATTTATAGAACAGAATTCAGGGTTTGGTATGGATTACAGTTTTGCGGTTAGGTTTTCCTTTGTAGCTACTCCAAGACACTCCAAGACACTTCTTTGTTTAACTCTTCCTTCTCCTTTGATTTTTTTAAACTTTTTTAAACTATGAAATATAATATATATACAAAAAAGTAATAAATTTCCAAGGACATTTTAAGAAATAGTTATAGAAAAAATTTTAAAGTTTGGCATGGGTTACAGTTCCATGCTTTTTCATGTTTTCTTCTAGATGCTCCAAGACACTGGAGTCCAACAGAAATATCAATATAATGATTCAGTAGTCATACTCATTTGTTAAATCCTATCTTCTCTGTTATACTCCTTTTCTCTTTATATAACATACATTCATAAAAGTAATAAATTTCAAAGTACATCACAACAATTAGTTGTAGAACAGATTTCAGCGTTTGGTATGGGTTACAATTCCACAATTTTAGGTTTTTATTTCTAGCTGCTCTAAGATACTGGAGACTAAAAGAAATATCAATTTAATGATTCAGCAATCATATTTGTTTGTTAAACCCGACGTTCTCTGTATAACTCCACCATCACCTTTGATCTTTCTCCCACTCTTTAGGGGTATTTGGGCTATGCTCATTCAAATTTTTCATGTTGGAAGGGGTAGTCAATAATAAGGATGGGGGATAGAACTAGCTGATGCTCTGGAAGGGTTGGCCCTTCTATATTTCAGGACTTATCTGGTCCAGAGACAGATCTGGACATTGTAGGGTTTGGAGAGTTACCCTAGTGCATGGAACCTTTGCATAATCTTATATAATACCCTAGGTGATCTTTAGGATTGGCAGGAATGGTTTTAGTTGGGTTTGGCAAGTTACAATAGGTAGCACTGTCTAACTGAAGCATGCGAAAGAGAGACCTCCAGTGTAGCCTCTCGACTCTTTTTGAACTCTCTTAGCCACTGATACCTTATTTCTTACAATTCTTTCCCTGCTTTTGGTCAGGATTCCATTGTTAATCCCATGGTGACAGGGCCAGGTTCATCCCTGGTAGTCATCTCCCACACCACCAGGGAGATTATCATCCTTGGAGGTCATGTCCCACATAGGGGCAAGGGCAATGGTTTCACTTGCAGAGTTGGGCTTAGAGAGAGAAAGGCTATATCTGAGCAACAAAAGATGTCCTCCAGAGGTGACTCTAAGGTATACCTATAGGTAGGCTAAGCTTCTCCACTACTTACATAAGCTTCTCAAGAGCAAGTCTCAAGATCAAGGGCTTGGCCTATTGATTTGGATGTCCCTAATGTTTGAGACAGTATCTGGGGTTTCCCTGATGGTAAAGTTCAATAGTTCCTTAATTAGTTCTTTAATTTGTCTCCCATACCTCAAGGGACTTTGCCAATACTTTTTTTTTTTCAGTCAGGACTCATTTCTTCTTGTAGTTCTAGTTTGCTAGCTGCTGGAATGCAATATACCAGAAACAGAATGGCTTTTAAAAAGGGGGAATTTAATGAGTTGCTAGTTTACAGTTCTTAGCTTGTGAAAATGTCACAAGTCTATAGAAATGTCCAATCTAATGCATCCAGGGAAAGATACCTTGGGTCAAGAAGGCCAATGGCATTCAGCATTTCTCTCTCGGCTGGAAGGGCACGTGGCAAAGTCTACTAGCTTTTTCTTCCGGCTTCTTGTTTCATGAAGCTCCCCAGGGGGCATTTTCCTTCTTCATCTCCAGAAGTCACTGGCTGGTGGACTCTCTGCTTCATGGTTCTGCAGCATTCTCCTCATTCTCAAAAGGAACTCTCTGCTTCTCATGGCTATGTTGTTGTGTCATCATTCTCTACGCTCTCAGAATCTCAAACTTTTTCCAAAAAGGCTTCCTCTTTTAAAGGATTCCAGTAATCAAGACCCACCTGGAATCAGTGGAGACATGTTTCCACCTAAGCAAGTTTAATACACGCACTTGATTGAGTTATGTCTCCATGGAGATAATCTAATTAAAAATTCCAACACACAGTAGTGGATAGGGATTAGAAGAAATGGCTGTCTGTACAAATGGGATTAGGATTAAAACATGGTTTATCTAGGATACATAAATCCTTTCAAACCGGCACACTTATGATTCACAATTTTACATGAAATAATCACATAATTACATATTTGGATGTGGACCAACAGCAATGAAATGAATTGGGAAGCCAGGACCAAAATTCTACCCATGGAGGGGAGCAAGTCTCCAACATATATGTGTGTATTTTCCAGTTAAAAAAAACAAACAAAAACACTATGCTATTTTAGCAGGATGCCTATATACTCTCAAAAAGTTTTGAGACCATTTTTAAGATACTGGTTAGGAAGGCAGAAATATGTTTCATAGTAGCTGAGGTTGGTGAGTTTTCTTTATTGTATGTAATGTGTATAAATGATTGTGGAAAAAACATAAAAATGAACAGATCAGAACAGCTCACATGGAAACATAGTTTCTTTTTTATTATAATAAAATGTATAGCATTAATAATGAAATTATATGGTGCTCCCTTTAATACCCAATCTTTAGATCTCATTATCATTCTTTTCTTAAATATTTTTATTGTTCAATATAACATATATACAAAGCAAAGAAAGTAAAAGCAAAAGTTTTTCGTTTGTTTTGTTTTTTGCATGGGTAGGCACCAGGAATCGAAACCGGGTCTCCGGCATGGCAGGCGAGAACTCTGCCACTAAACCACTGTGGCCCGCCCGGGAAGCAATGGTTTTCAAAGCACTCTTCAACAGTAGTTGTAGGACGCCTCCCAGAGTTTTTGTTTTAACATTTTTATTGTATGATATAGCACATTTACAAAGGAAAGAAAGAAAAAAGCAATAGGATTCAAAGCACTCTTCAACAGGTAGCTACAGGATAGATCCCAGAGTTTGTCATAGGCTACCATACCATCATGTCAGATTTTTCCTTCTAGCTGCTCCAGAACATTGGAGGCTAGAAGGAATAAATTTTTTTTTTACCATTATAATTGACTTTTTTTCTTTTTTATGAAAAACAACATATTTACAAATTCTACCCATGGAGGGGAGCAAGTCTCAACAAACATGTGTGTACTTGTCAGTTAAAAAATACAACACTGTATGTTATTTTAACAGGATGCCTACATACTCTCAAAAAGTATTTACAAAAAACATTTATTTACAAAAAAGCAATAAATTTCAAAGCACAGCACAACAATTAGTTGTAGAACAGATTTCAGAGATTGATATGGGTTACAATTCCACAATTTAGGTTTTTACCTCCAGTTGCTCTATGATACTGGAAACTAAAAGAACTATCAATATAATAATTCAGCAATCATACCCATTTGTTAAGCCCTACCTTCTCTGTATAAGTCCACCATCATCTTTGGTCTTTCTCCCACTCTTTAGGGGTATTATGGCTGTGCCCATTCTAACATTTTCATGTTGGAAGTGGCTGTCAATAATATGGGCTAGGGAGACGGAACTAGCTGATGTTCTGGAGAGGCTGGGCCCTCTAGACTTCAGGAATTATCTGGTCCAGGGACCCACCTGGAGGTTGTACGTTTCTGGAAAGTTACACTAGTGCATGGAACTATTTTAGAATCTTATATATTGCTCTAGGTGTTCTTTAAGATTGGGCTGAATGGTTTTGGTTGGGGGTTGGCAAGTTATGATAGGTAGCAATGTCTAACTGAAGCTTGCATAAGAGTGAACTCCAGAGTGGCCTCTCAATTCTATTTAAACTCTCCTGGCCACTGATACCTTATTTGTGACACTTCTTTCCCCCCTTTTGGTCAGGATGGTACTGTTAATCCCATGGGGGTAGGCCCAGACTCATCTCTGGGAGTCATCTCTTATGCCACCAGGGAGATTTTTACCCCTGGATGTTATGTGCCATGTAGGGGGGAGGGCCATGATTTCACTTGCAGAGTTGGGCTTAGAGAGAGAGGCCACATCTGAGCAACAAAAGAGGTCCTCCAGAGGTAACTCTTAGGCATACCTATAGGTAAGCTAAGCTTCTCCACTCCTACATAAGCTTCACAAGAGCAAGTCTCAAGATCAAGGGCTTGGCCTATTGATTTGGGTGTCCCTAATGTTTGTATCAGGAGATTCCCAGGTGGTAAAGTTTAAAAGTTCCATGTTTTTTCTCCCATCCCTCAAGGGACTTCATTGTAGGATGTATTCAGGCATTACATTAAACTATACAGGATTAAAGGCCCTCCTTATTCTGGGGTCCCTGTGTTTCAATTGCTTAAATAAGCTATCCAGACAGGTTGAGTTAGATTATGTGCTACAGAAAGTTTAGATTCCACACTAAATAAACCTTTCTTCCTTTGGTTTCAAAGAATAGGTGAGGTTCTAAAATATAGACAATGTCTTCCTTACCCCTGTGTTCTGAATTACCTTAATCTCAACCTGATTGGCTTCATTCTTACCACTAAATACCAGGCTGTACATATATAAAACCGCCTCTCAAAACCCAGAAATAATAATTACCACTGTGGACTAAATGTGACTGCTGTAAGATCTTACAATCTAGCCCCTGTTTTCTTATAAGCATTTTCTAAAGGAGACCATACAATATTTGGACTTTTGTTTCCAGCTTATTTTGCCTCACCAAATGTCCCACAGGTTCATTCACAATGTTGCCTGACTCACTTCATTCCTTAGCAGCACTGTGTTCGATCATATGTTTACACAATCATCTGCCAATCTATTTCTCAGTCAGTAACTCTATATACTGGGTCTCATGTAAAATGTCCAAAGTCAACAGTCCATCAACACTCTCAATTTTAGAAAATTTCATTGTTCCCAAGAGAATGATAGCCAATAAGCACACCCTCACCAAATAGAAAATTCAAACATTCTCCTAACTCTTATCCCTCCCCCTACTATGTACCCCTGTTACTGCTGTAGTACTGTTGATGTTTTCCTGTTAAACATAGCCCAGAGTATACAATATCATTTTTCTCCCTATATCCACAAATTATACACTCTTTGTACAAATGTCATACCTTTTCAGTAGTTCATGCAAGAACTTATTTATATTTGTAGTGTTAATTGGTGGGACACATGAATCTATACAACCCCTTTCAATCATGTTAACTTTCAATATGGTATTATTACTTATAGACCCACTAGTGAACTGCCTTCACATCTGTCTATACACTTACAATTAAGTTCAACCTCATTAGTTGACCATTCACCCATCACAAGCTTCTGTGTCTAGGTCCCCTATATTCTGTATTATAAGCCTCTAATTTTACCTTTACCATGGTCATAAAAGTGGAATCATACAGTATTTGTCTTTTTGTGTCTGGCTTATTTCACCCAGCAATATGTCCTTAAGGCTCATCCATCTTGTCATGTGATTCAGGACATCATTTCATGTAACTGCTGAAGAATATTCCATTGTATGTATATACCACATTTTGTTAATCCACTCATCTGTTGATGGGCAGTTGGACTGTTTCCATCTTTTAGCGATTGTGAATTGTCCTGTTACGAACATCGGTGTGAAAATCTCTGCTTTCATCTTTTCTGGGTATATACTGAGTAGTGGTATTGCTGGGTCATAGGGCAACTTGATATTTAGTTTTCTCAGGAACCGCCAGACTGTCTTCCATAGCAGCTGTGCTGTTATACATTCCCAACAGCAGTGCATAAGTGTCCCAATTTCTCCACATCCTCTCCAACATTTCTAGGTTCCTGTTTAATAGCAGCCATTTCTAGAGGTGTGAGGTGGTATCTCATTGTAGTCTTGATCTGCATTTCCCTTATGGCTAATGAGACTGAGCATCTCTTCATGTGCTTTTTAGCCATCTGTATTTGTTCTTCTAAAAAATGTCTGTCGTATCTTTAGCCCAATTAGGTTCCTTGTTCTTTTGTTGTTGAGTTGTATGATTTATTTAGGTATATGAGATATCAAACCTTTATCCAATGTGTGATTTCCAAATATTTTCTCCCATTGAGTTGGCTGCCTCTTCACCTTTTTGACAAAGTCTTTTGAGGCACAAAAGCATTTGATTTTGAGGAGTTCCCATTCATCTTTTTTTTGTGTGTGTGTGCTTGTGCTTTAGGTATAAAGTTTAGGAAGCTATCTCCTATTACAAGATCTTGAAGAGGTTTACCTACATTTTCTTTTAGGAATTTATGGTAGTGGTTCTTATGTTTAGGTGTTTGATCCAATTTAATTAATTTTTGTACAGAACCAAAGTAAGGGTTCCCTTAATTCTTCTGGCTGTTGCTATCCACTTCTCCCATGCCCTTTTATTGAAAAGACTATCTTGCCCCAGTTCAGTGGATTTGGGGCCCTTGCCAAAGATCAGTTGACTGTAGGTTTGGTGGTCTATTTCTGCGCTCTCAATTTGATTCCATTGGTCTATAGTTCTGTCTTTGTGCCAGTACCATGCTGTTTTGACCACTATGGCTTTATAATATGTTTTAAAATCAGGGAGTGTTCCTATATCCTGGAACAGCTAGAAGGAAAAATCTGAGATGATGGTATGGTAGCCCATGACAAATTCTGGGATCTGTCTTGTATCTACTTGTTGAAGAATGCTTTGAAAACTACTGGGTTTTTTCTTTCTTTTCTTTGTATATATGTTATATTATACAATTAAAAAAAAGTTTGGGCAGTGCGACAGTGGCTCAGTGGCAGAAATCTTGCCTGCCATGCCAGAGACCCAGGTTTGATTCCCAGAGCCCGCCCATTCCAAAAAAAAAAAAAATTAAAAAAATCGGGGAGTGTTCATGTAGATAGTTTGATTGAATGTCATAAGTACGTGGAATCTCAGGTAGCACATGAGATTTTGTTGGTTTGTCCAGAGTGATGCCCCGATGAATCCCAGAATGATTTGATCAGTGACTGGGAAAGTATTTGCAAGCCCCCTTCGGGGAATGGTGAGAGTGGGGAGAAATTCAACTTCCCCAAGTTGAATTCTTAATATTCTCACAAGCAGTGTGGACAACCAAAGCTATAGGCTGAGCCCCCAGTCTTGGGGTTTGTTCATATGAAACTTAACCCCACAAAGGATAGGTCAAGCGTACTTAAAATTTAGGCCTAAGAGTCACCCCCAAGAGAGCCTCTTTTGTTGCTCAGATGTGGCCTCTCTCTCCAGCCAACATGATGAGCAGTCTCGCCACCCTCCCCCTCTCTGCATGGGACATGACTCCCAGGGGTGTGGACCTTCCTGGCAATGTGGGACAGAGATCCTGGAATGAGCTGAGACTCAGCATCAAGGGACTGAGAAAAACCCTAGAATGAGCTGAGAATTAACATCAAGGGATTGAGAGAACCTTCTCGACCAAAGGGGGAAGAGTGAAATGAGACTAAGTGTC
>PVIY010032618.1:0-28844 GCA_004026745.1 Myrmecophaga tridactyla
AGGGAAAAGAAGTGTAACTAATAAAGAATCAGTGGCAGAGAGAGTTCAAATAGAATCAAGAGGCTACTCTGGAGGTTGCTCTTACAACCTTCAGTTAGACCTTGCTACCTATCATAACCTGCCAGCTCCTAATCAGGACCATTCCAGCCAATCCTAAAGAACACCCAGGACAATATATAAGATTCTACAAGGGTTCCAGGCACTAGAGTAACTTTCCAGAAACCTGCAACCTCCAGATGGGTCCCTCGTCCAGATTAAGTCCTGAAACCTAGCCAGCCTCTCCAGGACATCAGATAGTTCCATCTCCCTACCCCATATTAGTGACAGACCCTTCCAATATGAAAAATTTAGAATTGCCGTAGCCCAAACACCCCTAAAGAGAGGTACACAAAGATCAAAGGTGATGGTGGAATTATACAGAGAATTATACATATTCATTTACAAATGAATATGAATGCTGAATCATTAAATTGATATCTCTTGTAGTCTCCATTATCTTAGAGCAGGTAGAAGTAAAAACCTGAAATTGTAGAATTACAACCCATGTCAAACTCTGAAATATGTTCAACAACTAATAGTGGTGCTGTGCTTTGAAATATATAGCTTTTTTGTATATGTTATTTTTCACACACAAAAAAAGGGAAAAAAGTTGATTGTGATGATAAAAAAATATTTAAGCCCTCTTAAAAAAAAATATTTAAGCACTCTAGCCTCCTATATTCTGGAGCAGCTAGAAAGAAAAATACGAGAGGGTCGTACAGTAGCCCATGACAAACTCTGGGATCTGTCCTATAACTAATTGTTGAAGAGTGCTTTGAAAACTATTACTTTTTATTTCTTTGCTTTGTATATATGTTATACTATACAATAAAAAAGTTTAAAAAATATATAGCACAATGAATTAGGTCCTTTTCAAACTAAAACGTTAAGCACATTGATTTTGGATTCCTACCCTCACAGGAATGTTAGTCCTATGGAATGTCACCCGGTGCCACAAGCCCAGACAAAAACTGCTGCTACTCAGTGAAACCACCTAGCCTAAAGTGGTTTATTGCAAGGAATAAAGGAAAATAAATGAGACAACTCTAAGTCACATACTAGGAAAACTGCTTTTATATATACTCTATTGCTTACAAGTGTGTCATTTTTTAAAGTGAGATTTATTAAGGTATAATAGAGAGAGAAAAAAATCCACCGTTTCAAGGCAGATAGTTGAATGAATTTTGACAAATACATATAGTCATGTAACCATCACCACAATCAAGATATAGAAGATTCCATTGTCCATGGAAGTTCTCAAGTGTCTCTCTATAGTCAAATCCTTCAGCACCTTTAAGCACTTGCAACCACCTATATGTTTTCTGGACCTTTAATTTCGCCTTTTTCATAAAGTCCTTTAAATGGAATCAAACAGTTTATGAAGCCTTTTAAAACTCCCTTATTTTAGTTAGCAGAATGCATCTGAGATACACTTCCACAACTGCAAATACCAGGTTATCCTTTTGCATTGTCTGATTGTGTTCCATTGTACGGTTGTGCCACGGTCTGTTTACCATTCACCAGCTGAAGGTCACGGGGTTGTTTCCATTTCTGGCAAATACAACTAAAGTCACTATGAACATTCTTGTACAAATTATCGTGTAGGCATAGGTTTTCGTTTCTCTTGGGGAAATAAATATCTATGACTGGATCGCAAATACATGCTCAATTTCCTAAGAAACAGCCAAACCACTTTCTAAAGCAGCAGTGAGATTTTTGCCTTTAAAACCATAGGCATGCTCCAGGCCCTGAGATCGCCGTGTGTCCCCGTGGCTCCTGCAAACAGCTCCTAACATCAGCGAGCCTTTTGTGTCTTTATTTGCCAACCATACACCTTCTTCAGTGAAGTGACTTTACAAAACTTTTGCCCATTTTTAAAGTTGTCTTCTTATTGAGTTACAGATTTTTATATATTCTGAATACGAGTCCTTTATCTGATGAGTATTGCAAATATTTTCTCCAAGTCTCTGCTGTTTTCATTTTCTTAATATTTTTAAAGAGCTTAATTTTGATGACCTCTAGTTTATGTTTTCTTTTGTAATTCACATGCTTTTGCTTAACCCAAGTCAGCAGATTTTCCCCTATGTTTTCTTCTAGAAGTTTTATAATTTCAGGTTTTATATTTATGTCTACAGTCCACTTTGAGGGACTTTTTATAAGTGGTATTGAGTGATGAGTCAAGGTTTATTGTTTTTCACATGGCCATCCAACTGTCCCAGCATTACTTGTTGAAAAAACTATCCGTTCTTCCCCAGAATTTTCTTGGCACCTTTAAGGAAAATCAATTGGCCATTTATATGCAGATTTATTTCTGGACACTCCTTACCACACTGTCTGGCTTACCACAGCCAAGAACATTTTCATAGGAAAGACAATTCTCAAAACCTGAGATGTCGGTATACTTGTCAAGGCACTACTGATTTTATTTTTATTGAGATGATATTCACGTAACATAAAATTAATGATTGAAAGTGAACAAGTCAATGGCACTTTGTACACTTATGGTGTTGTGCAACTATCAAATCTATCTAACTTTCTAAAACATTTTCATCACCCCAAAAGGAAATCCCATACTCAGCAAGCAGTTGCCCCCATTCCTTCCTTCCCCCAGCCCTGCAGAACCACACGTCTGCATCCCACTCCACAGACTTCACTATCCTGGGTGTTTCGCATCAGTGGAACCACACCATACGTGCGCATTCCTATCTGGCTTCTTTCACTGAGTGTGATGTTTCCGACGTTCGTCCACACTGAAGCGTGTAGGAGAACTCCATCCTTTCGGATGGCCGAGGAACAATCCACTGCACGGAGGGACCACGACTTGCTCGTCTATCTGTTCATCTGCCAACAGACACTTGGGCTGTGTCTGCCTTTTGGCTCTTGTGCTGCGAACATGTGTGTCCATGTATTTATTTGTTTAAATACCCTGCTGCGAACATGTGTGTCCATGTATTTGTTTAAATACCTCAGTTCGCTGAGTCATGTAGTACTTCTAAGTACTCCTAAGTTTAACTTTTATGGAACCACAAAACTGTTCCACAGTGGCTGCACTATTTTACATTCCACCAGCAATGCATGAGGGTTCCAATTTCTTCACATTTTGGCCAACAGTTGTTATTTTCCTTTTTTTTTTTAAATAGCTTTCCTACTGGGTGTGAAGTGGCATCTGATTATGGTTTGGGGCACTTCTGATTTTAAAACAATGTTTATTCTCACTCAGAGTACAATCCCTTTAGGTCTGTACCTAAATTGAAAACTGGAATATACATTCAAAACTCAAAACTTTATTTAAAAAAATTAATGTCAAAGTTTATTTTTATTGTGAAATATTGAGGATAAGCAGGTGGCCTGATGCTATAATATATCTTTTGATTACCTCCCCAGTTCCCCATTTTGATCCTGTGCTCAGGGGCTGCATGTCTCCGCATGTTTGCTCAAGTTCTTTCCCTTTATCCAGGTGTGGCCCCTCACCTGCTTTGCACAGGTAGAGTCTAGACCTTACAGAGAACCCGGCCACTCCATCTCCTGTGACACCCTACCCGCCGCACACACCCCGGCAAAGTGCAAGAAAGCATGTCACCGCACTCGCATGATGCCAAACCTCCTCCAACACGATCCCCCACCCCCACCCGTACGAGCAACTGCTCTCCGTCCTCTCTGGCCCCACACACAGGCAGGAGCACGTCGTGGGCACCTCTAACAAATGAATCAGTGATGCATCCTCTCATCCCACTTAACTCTTCTCTGAAAGTTGCTCCTTAGGGGAAGTTTTTCAAGATAAATACACCAGAAACTCATTTTTTCACTTTATCAAAAAGTACAAAACAGAAACATCCTCCAAACACCTGAATATTTCTGAAACTACCATACTGATGAGCCACTTAATTATTTCATCAAGTTCAAACTAGATTAGTAGTTATTTTTTCACCAATAGAGTACTAAACATGCAAATAATTTCCCCAAGAGCAATAATTTATGGAACTCACAGTCAAAGCCCCAGGTGCCACTGGCGAAGCAAGACGCTTGTTAATAGACTGGAAGGTGGCAGCAGGGACACCCGCCATGGTATTCACTATGACATTGCCACTCACGGTGCCTGCAGAGAAAAGACGTCTGTCAGGCAAGAGGGCCAGGAACAAAACGAGTTTCTTATTTCAGCATTCGTGTACTCTTCTTACCTGCTGGAAGGCTTGTCCCAGTAACTGAGGTCTTAATGGCTCCTGCCTGTTCAGAAAGAAAATTTGTGTGAGGGGTGTTTGTCAAGATCTCCCTGCTCACACCCTTGACAGGCTTTCCACTTCACTGAGAATCCTACCCCACCTCTTGACCATGGTTCCAAGGCCACCCCGAGCCTCGTGCCGGACCACTCCGCCCTGCCATTCTGCAGCCCCAGCCATGCCGGGCTTTCCAAACCCCACAGTGGCCGTTTGCCATTCTCTCATTATGAACAGCTTGTCAGGCCTGGGCTAAACGCCCTCTGAAAGGCCCTCCTACGCACACAGCCCTGCCTCAACACCGTGTTTCCTTCCAGATGACCAGGCTTCACCAGTTGCTTGTTGACACGGGAATGCCAGCTCAAGGGGAGCAAGAGCCTTAACCATCTTCCTCACCGTCAGAGCCCTTGCACCAATTCAAAATACAACTTTTAAATGAACGAGGACCCCACTATAGAAAACTGAATTTTTACAAAAACACAGCTGAGGAAATGGTTCTGCATAGTAATTACTTCTGTGCCTGGCTAATGGTCCAAAGTAATAGTTTCACCAACTGAACTTCTCATAAGATTTCATATTAGATTCTCAAATGATTTCAATTAGTGTCTAATAGAAAAGAACATCCACACAAGTGGACACAGCAAAAGAGTATACCAAATGGGGGTGGAGTGATCTTGGGGTTTGGAAGGCCATAAATCTGTCTTTCTTTTCCTTACATTTTTTGTGTATTTTACAACTTTCTATAATGGACATGGAGTAGACTTAAGGCATGTGCATAAGCACACGTGAACATATTTTAAGGAAAAGGAGGTCAGAGTCAGGAGAAGAATGCTTATTTTAGCACCTGTTTGCATATCATCACAAAGTATCTGCTCTCTAAGTTCGAAGGAAAAAAAAGGTGACGTGACGTCCTCATAGTTAAGTTTTATAAAATTATGTCTTTCTAATTTCAAACTTCCCAATCAACCTCCACTAACAAGTGCTGCCTTAATCTCCCAAATTATTCACAAAAATAATTAAGCCCACAAAAGGTCTGGAGGACAGAGATGGCAGGGTATGGGTAAAAACACAGTTTTGCTAGGGAAAAACTTCAGCCTTTGTCATGTTTCCTCAAAGGGGGAAGTTTGGAGGCTGGAAATACAATAGAAATTCCAACAGGTAACATTTTAACAAAATGCATTTCACCCGCATGCCACGGTGATGGTTCTACACTGGTGACTGCCTCGAGATGAACTCCCCACTTCCGGGGGCAGAAACCTCTTCTCACCAGCACGGCCGCGCTGCCCACTGTCGTTATTGCAGGCTGCACCTTCGGCTGGGGCTGGACGGGCTGGGCCTGGGCCTGGGCCTGGGGCTGGGGCACAGGTTGGGCCTGGACCTGGGCCTGTGGTGCTGCGGCTGGCTGCCCAGCTGGTTGCTGGCTGGCTGCCGGCTGGGGCTGCGGGAGTGGTGGCGGTGGTGGCGGCGGCTGTTGTGACGGCTGTTGCTGCTGCTGGGGAGGCGGGGCCACCGCGGGCTGCTGGGCCTTTTGCTGGTCAGCCAAAGCCTAGCACCATCAGAAAGGAAGAAAGGACATGGCGGTGAGGTGTGAGACAGCCCCAACCTTGCGTACATTTTAATGCAACCTTACTCAAGAGATGAGTTGCAACCAACTAACATTTAAAGTTTTTCCACCACAAACAAAAAGGCCAAGATGCCCAAGATTTCACACCTTTTTCTCCTTTGCAATTCGTTCTGCACGAAGAGATGCAACCTGAATAGGAGGCAGGGGCTTGTCGTAGTTAATTCCACTGAAAGACAAAAACAAAACAGGAAAAATAAATATGCAAGCCTCAAAACAGACCAAGAGCCTAGAAATCCAAGCCCTCTTTCCCCGAGCTGCTTGGTATTGGGTACAGCATTTCATCACCGCCAAAGGCAAGGACAGCCTTGGCATGACGGTGGTGTCTCCACGCTGGCTCCAGGATGGGAGCCAGGAAGAAAGCATAGTGAAGGCTGCAAGTGGTCAGTCCAAGGCCCTCCACCCCATGCCCTCCCTTCTGAGAGTGCATGCCTGGCAGGAAGGCAGGTGGGGCCTGGAGCTTGCACACTTCAGCAGCATTAGTGTGTGCTGGGAACATGAGGTGCCCCAGAATGGTACTGGCATGAAAGCCGTTCAGCACAGCACATGGAGCACACTCAACTTACAGCTGATGACCAGACCCTTCCACCCAGCACATCTGACCTGGCAGATGCGCTCTCACCCTGATTCCCACTCTCCCACGGCTAGCTGCTGAGTGCAGCTGCCTTGTCCTAGCCTGCAACCTCTCCGGATTGGGAAGGGTGTGGGTCCCTTAGGCCCAGCACCGCTCCATCTGCCTTTTTCCTGCTACTGAGCCCCTGCTCCAGGCCTGAGCACCTCCATCCAGGCCCACCGAGTTTCCTCGCAACTGCTCCCTACCAACCTTCATAATTCCTCCCCACCCTCCTGCATCACCACCCGTTTGAGGCCCAGTCCCACCCCGCCAGCACACTCACCCCAGTTCACCAGCTTGCCTGCTTCTGGTATGATCATCCCACCCATCTCTGAGCTCAGCAAATGTCCAATCCATTCAGCCCTCAAGCGCACCAGCCCCTCCTTCTCTCCCTCATCCTGCTGGAATCTAGACCGGTTCCATCAAGAACCACCCTTTAAAAGCCCTCACTTTCCTCAGCCCCAGCATCTCTCGGGCACAATCGCACAGCAAAGCAAGACCAACCATGGCTCTGTGCAGGCTGCCTGCCTGGGGCCGGGGAAGCCAAAGCCCTGCACCCCAACAGGGTCCTGGCAGCTCAGTCCCGAGTCAACATCACTAATGCAAACCTCTCAACCACCTTCCCCCCACTCAGCAGAGGGCCCAGTCTCCCACTTCTGTGGGCAGGACAACCCCTACTTCGCTGTGAGCTTCATACTCAGACCCGATTCACATGTGCCTAAATGGAGCCGGTGGGGGTCCTGGAAGACCAGGCCCATGCACCAGCACCCGCACACAGTCAGGCCTCTCTACCACCAATGCACAGAGCAGCATTGCCTCAGCACCAAGCCCTCCTCCAGACCCATTTCTCTTACTACTACCCTGCACTACTTGGCTGAAGAAGTTTCTCTTGCCTCATCCCCGAGCATGGGAAATCCCTCTGTCATGAACCCCAGAACTGCCTTACGTTTACCTCTAATGTACTTTGGAAAACTGTCTATTGTTCCATAAGTATTGTCTTAATGTGTGTCTCTCCCACTAGGTAGAGAAGAGGACAGGAACTGTGCCCATCGTACTGAGTTCCCCAGACCCAGCAGGGTGCCAGGCATGCGGCTTGTCACCAATATTAGGGGGCAAGACAGTCCAAGGCCCCGACCTGCAGGTGTTTATTCCACACCTGCTCTGAGGCTCCAGGCTCTAGGGGAGGCAGGGGGTTAGGGGCACAATCAACAAATCCAGTAAAGACACTGCATGCCATCAAGAAAAAACAGAGCAGTGCAGGGTTGCGATTTCAAACAGGGCAGCAATGGAAAGCCTCACACATGAGTGAAGGCCTTGGGGGCACGGGGTGGTGGTGAAGGATGAGCCATGCAGATGTCTGGGGGAGACCACTGCAAACAGAGTGACCAGCCAAAGCAAAGCCTTGAGCAAGGGCTGCTGTCACCCTCCAGGAGCCTCCAGGATGGCTAAGAAGGAGGGGCTGGAAGGGAGGGCTGTAGAGAGGCCAGAGAGGCCCAATCCCTAGAGCTCCACCCAGCCCCAGGGCCTGGGCTCCTACCCAGAGTGAGGTGGGCAGTGAGAAGCGACATGGTCAGGCTCACGCTGAAAAGGATCCCTCTGGCTGCGAGAATGCACAGAGACTGCAGAGGCTCAAGGAGGAAAGCAGGGAGCTAGTAAGGAAGCAACCACACGATTTGACAGATAATGGCTTAAACCAGAGGTGGTGACTATACTCTGAATACATACTTTTCCCCAGCCTTCTATTATTAAAAAAGCCAAACATACAAAACTGGGAGGAGCTACATAGCAAACACCCATATATCCACCACTTAAATTATAAATTGATATTTTGCTTCATCATATCTACCCAACTCTCTACCCATCCATCAACTCATCTTTTGTTTTTCCTCTGATGCATTTCAAAGCGAGAATGCTTACCCCTGAACTGAATATATTTTGGGGCCAAGCCAAGTGGGTTTTTGACATGTTGGAGCAGAGGGTGACAAAGGGAGGGTAAAGCTCCCCTGGTAGCTCCCAGAGCCCTGCACACTCCTCCACTGCACTCGCTGTGCTGTTTTACCTCTTTTCCACCAGATGCTAAACAGGGACAAGATCGACCTTCAAATCCATACACTACCCTTGAGCATCCCTCCATGTATGCCACACACAGCCACATGGGGGGAGCACTCCCCAAGGCTGGCTAGTCCAGCCCTCACCCCGACCGAGGCAGGTCACCTGGCTGGAATCGCCTGTTACAGCGCCCACTGGGTAAGGCAGAGCTGACCCTGCCCTCACGCCTGACCTCCAATGTTACCCTCTAACTGGTGCCTGGAACAGCCTATCTGCACAATCTTCCACGACACTTAGCAAATTTAAGTGAACAGTGAAGTGAAATCATCTCAGAGAGTAAAAAACGCATCACGAATACAGAAATACCTTTCTGCCAACACGGAGGCATGCTTGGGGTTTTTCTGAAAGGGATTCATGCCAAGCCTGCAGTACAGAAAATGAGACAATAATTACCAAACAAAGGAAAAATAGAATGAAGGAGACGATAAAACAAATACTAAAAATTAAGCTTCAAACAGTTTTACCCATCACAATTAGCATAAAATTACTTAAGAAACATACAGAGGTTTTATTGGGGGGCTTCTCTTTCCTGCAGTCATTTTCATTAACTCAAAGTGGTTTGTGTACAGCTGGGTGTGCGTGGCATTTTCATCCTGAGCATAGATCTGGCTGGTACGGAGAGGGCGGCTGTTTTTACTCTGAAACAGAATTGATGACAGAATGTGAGAATCGGACTATGAGCACAGAGGGACAGTGACCCTGGAGACAGGTTTGTGGACTTGTGAAGCCTGGAGTTAAACCCTCCTTGATCCAAGTTTCCAAGGAAATTTTCCCTTTTCCTAATAGCTCAGTTTTGAGACCTAACACAGCCACACAGAAGCAGCCCTCGTTTGCTGCCTGCTGACCACATTCTTCAATCTGTGCCATTATCACAGGGAAGCCACACCACAGGCAGAGATGAAACCCCACTGTCAGCCCTGGGGGCAGAAGGGCCCAGGCCCGCAGGGAGGGGCCGCAAAGCTGAGTGCGGAGCCCTGCGCACACAAGTCCTTGCCCTGGAAGCGGAGTGTCAGCCCTGCCCTCGCTGGTGCCATCCTGTCAACTACCATGGCTACCCACTCTGCCCACTGGACTGTCAAGGCAACACACTTGCAAGGACCTCCGTGTGCACATTCTTGGGAGAAGTTTAGCATTATTTGTACTCGGCTAATCTTTCCTTTAAAAACCCTACAGCTAAACCAGTCTACGCTTAATGATAGCCTCCTTGCTCCCAAGACATCCTACCATGCTGAAGAATTTTGGTGCTGCCAAAACGTATCACGAATTTTGGCGCTGTCCCCTTGAATGTGGAGGAAATAACAGTCCAGGCAGGCAATCTGTGCAAGGTCAAATGGTGACAGGGTCGAGAGGAGCACAACGCAGACCCCTAATCCCCAGCCGAGTTCCCGCTCTTCCTCGCCTCTCTAAACTCTAATCATTCTATACTTGGGAATCAAGTACAGTCTGCTGAGATAAAAACCAAGAATCTAATACTGATATATTAAGAGACTAACGTGTGCATGCATCCATATATACTTATGATTGTGGGAAGTCTATGGCTAAACAAATGCCTTAAATTAAAGAGGGCAATAACCAAGGAAAATTAGATTAGAGCTAGAAAGCCAACATGTAAGACTGAGTATATTGCGCCATTCCATGTCTGCTGTGCCATCTATGTAAGCATTCCCATATTGTAATAAATAAAAAAAAACAGAAACCGGGGAGAAAAGGGAGGTAAGAGTGAGACCAGGGACATCGCACACAACACCAGAGTCAAACTAAACCAAGGTCAAAGGGAGGAGGCGCCGTCTGTGGAGGGGAGAAACTCTTGTTGCGGTCTGGCTGAGTGGGACTCATCCCATTCCGACCCTTTGGGGCCACGCAGATGGTACAAGGTCAGACCCAGGGGTCAAAGGCATGGCCTTGGCAGCACAGTGCACCTGTTCTGCTGCCACTGTGTGCCCCAGATACCAGCAACAGAGGGGGAACCCATCAAGCGGCCATGCGGTGCTCCCACGCAAAGAAGCTGGTCCTCCACATGGAGGAAAGAAAGGCATAGAGTCCACCTGCATTTGTAACTGCTGTTTACTGAAATGCAGGCTCAATCTCATTACAAACGCCTTTGCATTGGTTTTCCAATTTATTCACAACATCACCTTTATACCTTATAAATACTTTTTGCCTTTTTCTTTGGATTAGCTTCATGAATCAGCGATAAGAAGAAAAAAATTTAGCTTTACTTTTCTCCATATTAAGCTAATGGCTATATTAATGCTTCCAAAACATAATAGATCTAAAGCAAAATTTCAGGAAGTCTTGTCTGTGAAAAGTATCAAAAAATGGTATTAGGAGGAAAGCCTTTTTTTTTTAAACAAAAGATTTATTTTGAGACAAGTGCTTTTAGAAAAATAAAAACTAAGACGATTCAAAGAGTGGTTATTAAAAGAAGTTAAGCCTTGTCACTAACGGAGGGTTTCACCTGCTGTGGGATGCAGCCACAGCCCTAATGGGAGCGAAAAGTCACGGTGCAGCCAGGGAGATGTGTCCGCTACATCTCTTCCTGCAACTGAGGCAAATAACCCCAAAAAGGGGGCAGGACACATGAGGGGAGGGCCCACTTGTAACCGTGCATGCCAGCATGAGCGCACAGGCACCAGCACTCCACGGTCTCCCGAGAAAAGGCAAGCAGGCAGGTGGAAGGAGGAAAGAAGAAACAGGAAGAGACAAACTTGGCTTAGCAGGAAAAGCAATCCCTGAACCTGCCTGACACTCAGTGGCAATGCCAGGTTCTTCCGGGTCAGGCTATATACTACAGCTGGTTTCTGAGATCAAAACCTACCCTAATGAGTAAATAAGCATCTTCAATACTCTAAGTTAGCCCTCAAACAGCCAGCAAACAGGGTTTGTCAAAGCACAGCAGCAAACCTAGCAATTCAGCGAAATCAAAGCAACAAAACCACTGGGTAGGTTATTACAACTTCCTTCAAATAACGCTCATAATGAAGACAAAGCAAACTTTACCTTCTCTTTTATCCATTCAATACTGTACTTTTTTTTTAAAAAAAAAAAGAAGCTACAATCAAGTACTTGGAGGACCTTCAGACCAAATAAATGCCACACAGTATTTTCCATGGGCAAGGACAGCACAGAAGTTTGACATCAGGACAATTGTTCAACTAGCGCTAGCAGCGGCAGCTACAAAATCAACACACACACCATCCCTCACGCTCACGCCAGGCTTCACACAGCTAACACCTCACTCCTCAGAACAACCCCAAGAAAAGCCCCCCAGAGACGCACGCGCCTGCCCAGACAGACAGCAGAAACCAGGGCATCAGGCTCGGGACCTCGGCCCGCTCACACTCACCCTGACTCACCTTTCCCTCTTCCCTGGGAATGATTACATTCTCATAGCGATTTCGGCATTGTTTGGAAGAGCGGTAAATTCGGCTGCAGGAGTTAACAACATCACTGACAAGGTCCCAATTAGGTGTGTGAGCAGGCGACACGATTGTGAGGTTCAGAGGAAGCTCCAGTAACTGTTTTACAGCCTAGGGGAGGACGTTTTAGATAAAGCATGTCAACACACTCCCTCCCTGTAAAGCCATCCTCTACAGAGGCAGCAGCGCAGCTACCATCTGGCAGGCAGGGGAGGAGAATCACGTTCGAATCAACACTGAAAACCCACTGAGAGACCTCCACTCACCTGCAGGAGCGTCCAGTCTTCACTGATGAGCCACTCAGGGTTATCCTGACCAGACTCAGCTGCTGGTTTGGCAAAAGTTGGCAAAGGTTTGGCAAACTGAGTTTGTTGCTTCAACAGAATATTCTTCTTCTGCTCCTTCCCTTCTCTTCGGATTTTCAACATACCTGGAGTCGCTCGGTCAAACAGCGACCGAGGAGGAATGACGGCCTCCCCATGACGCTGCTTCTTTTTCCGACCTGCAGCTAAACAGAGAGGCCACCTTCAGTAGGACAGCAAGCAAGAGGATGCTGTTTCCACAAGCAAAGTCCATAGGACCAAGAAGGGCAAAGGGAGAGGAGCACAGAGGAGCCTTTCAATAGCATTCGATGAAGAAAAAACACGTTTCTGCTTTTCTCGTCAGTTAGAAAGGTAAACATAGTTTCCTAACTGCTGCTATGTCACCAGATTAGTAAAAACAAAACAAAGGAAACAAAGATACGACCACATCAGCATGTACAAGACTGTAAGCCACAGCCACGCGGTCAGCAGCCCCCCTGGACAGGTGCACTCAGAGCAGCAGTCTCCCCCAGGAGGCACAGGCAGGGGCGCCCCACAAATCACACAGTGTCACAGCAGTCAGGTACCTGAGGGGTCTGTCTTGTGTCGCTTACGCTCCTTCCTCACGTACACGGGAGGCAGTTTAGACTCAGGAATAGGACTGGTCTCATACATGAGACACATGACTGAGTCGATATAGATGTCATTGTCGTCCTGAGGGGGCGTGGGTGGGGTCCACAGCTATGGAGAGAAAGAAAATGTCAAGAGACGTGACACATGGAAAGCGGGTTGGTTCAGACATAAAATCAAATGAAGTTACTTACTGGCATAATTTCTGTCTGTCCATCTGCATCTTCGTAGACATATTCCTATAGGGAACATGGGAGAGTCTTAAAATTTAACAAAGCCTTAGTTTTATGCTAGAAGTTACAAATTATTAATCTTCATACTTATTATATGAAGTTATTTCTTCAAAATAACTTATGATTCAGCACCACTCTATATAAGACTCTTGTTCTTTAATCACAGCAAGGAATACAACTCACAGAAAAGCTAAGGATCTCATAAAACAGTGTTAAACAAGTGCCCATTATGATATGCGTTGTGTTTTCAGAGCATGGACGAGAGGGTGTTGATGGAGGAGTGGAAAGGAAGGCAGAGACCCTGAGCAAGCCCACTGGAGAGGGGAAGGCCGCCCCCCTTAAGGCACAGTACCATGCTGTAGGCGTCGTCCCGGGTGTAGGTGAGGAGCCCCTCCTCCTCGGCGAGCGTGTGGGCCTCCCGCTCCCGCAGGGCCTGGGCGTGCCGGGACTCCCATTCCTTCACTGACCTCAGGATCCCGTCCTGGCAGGAGGGCAGCAGGGAAAGAAGGATGTTCACCGTTGCAGACAGTAGATTTTGATAGTGTTCCCTTGCCTATTTAAAATCCTACTTATTTCTATCTTCTTCCTTCTCTTCTGCTCTCAATCACTTACCATCCAAAACAGGTAAAAAACCTGAGCCTCTCTGCCACAAAACGCTTACTGTCACACATTCCTACATCCCCTCCCCCCACCAAATAGACAACTCTCTATCGAACACCAAGCTGCCTCAAATCAAATGAAAAATATCAAGGTAAACATTTAAAAAAGATAACTGTAGTCTACACAGAGTTCTCCAAAACTCATTTCATTTTAGTTTCTATACTGGTGGGTGGTTATTTTTTCTTTAATTCTATACAAGTTAAATTTAACACTGAAGAATTTGAGATTCTTCACATGATGAAATGATAAAAGAGTTGATTCTCTTACCTCACTGTTTCTCTCTTTTTCTTGTTCAATGGAAGTATGGAATAATTCCAGGTAATTCAAAGCATATTTTTCAATTGGTGTAAGCTGTTTCAAAAACATGTTTTTCAACAGTGTTAACAGCAAATCAAGAAAGGTTAAGCTCCCTACTCAAGCCCCTCACCAACTTCTGAATCAGAAGTGACTATTCTTAGTCAAAGTAAACAAGAAACACTTTATAAAAGGGTCAAATGTTTTTTAAAAAGTACATTTAAGTACAAAAGAGAAAATATCGAAACCTGTTCCATAAAGTCAGCTAATTCTTCTAACTGTGAGGGCTCTTCACTACGTCGGGACTTGTCCAAGTCTGATGATAAAACATCCACACTTGATCCAGCTACTGGTTCTGCTGCGCAGACCTGTGCGTCTTCCTCCAGATATTCAATGCTCCTGAGGGCCTGCAGAAATCACATAGTTAAATATTTGATATATTTTTCTTTTTTTGTATGCTGTATGGCAGGGTCACATTTCATTCTTTTTCCATGTGAGTATCCTGCTATTGCAGCACCATCAGTTGAATTTTGTATTGTTTTTATTGTTTGTTTTGTTTTTTTGGGGGGAGTGCATGGGCTGGGAATCAAACTCAGGTCTCCCACACAGCAGGCAAGAATTCTACCACTGAACTACCTTTGCACCCCGTGATATGTTTTTAAAATTAAGGAGTTTTGAAAAAGAGCTACACTCCATAAATTTAACTTAGATACCCATATTATAAACAATCAAGAAGCCTCCCCAAAGGTAAATCATTCATTCCTAGAAAATGAATGAACTGTACAAAACATTAGGCACTATAGGGATTTATAAATGGAAACAACGTGGAAATTATTATCAAGGTGGACACGCAAGCCCCATGGAAAAACTAAGGACAACACAGGCAAAATACGATGAAAAGCAAAAGTGAAGGAAAGGAACCCAAAAGGGCAGTCACTTCACAGACCGAGAGCGGGAAAGAACTGAGCTGCTTCATGTCCCTCCACACGCAGAGCCTGGCCACAGGTACTGACGGTGTGCAGGACAACGGCCAGCGTCCTCGACGCAATGGACAATGAGCAACCCAGCAGCGTGACAGCCAAAGGGGGCTCACAGGGAATGAAACACAGGCAGTTGCTCAACTTCAGTTATATGTAGAAATGCTCCCATCAAATCCCCAGAGCAAACCACCGTGGAGTCACTGGTAGGTGTGAGCAGACAGACAGCTCCACATCTGAGATACTAGTTTCTGGTTAGGATAAATAAAGCAAAAACTGGTACAGCCTCTTTTAGGGCACTGTGGCCAAATCTGCCAAAGTCTATCATCTAGCCCCACCCCACACAGAGGTTACAGACGGAACATCTACACACAAAGCATAGAACAGTGGCACAGCTGGAGGGAAGCAAAGGAGACCACAGGACCACCTAAGGGCAGCGTTTAGAGTCTCTTCCTGACTTTAAGGAGGAAGAGTTACCCATCTGCACAGTGGGCATGAGCAAGAATTCCCATTCATCAAAATACCATTCAGAGAGGACAAAAAGCAAACTGCAGAGTAGGAGAAGATGTCTTACAGGCATTTACCAAAAATATATAAAGAACTCCAACAAGCTACTAGGAAAAAGAGAGACAACCCAATTTAAAAAAAAAAGAGGGGAAAGACTTAAGCAGGCACTTCATATAAAAGAATCCAAATTGCCAACAATCACACAAGATGGTGTTCAAATTCACTAGCCAACAGAAAAACTCAAAACCACAATGTGAGCCCATTTCACAGCCACTGGGAGAGCCGAGTGAAAGTGGATGACAACTCCACATCTTGGTGAGGCCACTCCACCACAGCTGCAGTGAGGATAAACAGGTCTTGTGACACTGGGACAGTCTTGGTAGCATCTATTAAAGGCAAACGTCGATCCTTGGCAACCCAGCCACTCGATCCCCATAGATGCCTCACAGAAATGCACACGTGTGTGAGTCACAGTAGCACAATTCCCAGTGGCAATTCCATCAAATCCACTCACAGATCAGATCAATCCACCAGAACCTAAGCACACACCAGAACATTGCAGAGCAATGGGAAGGACAGTCTTACAGCAGCACAGAATGAGCAGACCTAAAAGGGTAAGACCCCATTTACATAAAATCAAAGAACAGGCAATAGTGCCGCGAGAAGTCAGAAAAGGGAAAGGAAGGGGGACTGGGAGGGACAGGGGACGTTCCTGCTGCAGGTAGAGTTCCATCTCTTCAATTGGGTGCTGGCTACACAGATGATTTCAGTTTGTGAAAATGCATCTAGTTCAATCTTCATGATGTGCAGATTTTTCTGCATGTATTTATGCTTCAACAAAAATTTTATTTAAAACCACTTTAATCACACATATCCTCTGATGCATATTGCCCCTGCTAGAAAAATCATACAGCTACATCAACACACAAAAAGATGTACAGGATGTTTACTGAAGAATTAATTATGATAATAAGAGACTAAAAAACATCCTCTTGCTCGCACATCCATCAATGGCTCCCACCGGTGCACCTGCGGAAGTGCCCCAGGGCCAGCACCACGCACACCATTGTCCTCTGCCTCCACCCTATCTCCCTGCCTGTCCCTTCCCTACACGGGAGCCAGAACAACTGCTCAAAAGAACAAGGTGGACGACATTCCAGATCCACTCCAGTCCTTCCAAGGCTTCCTCACACACACGAAGCACAAGCCAAGTCCCTGTATGGCCAGGACGTGTCTTTCATCACACCACCCTGTCTCACCCCACCCTGTCCGCCTTCAGCCATACCGTCTAGGGTAGGTCCCAACATCACAGTTTTGCAGGAGCTGCTCCATCCAAACTGACTCAAGTGTGTCTCAGCACTTCAAACCACCTTCCATATTGTACCACTAGAATGCAAGCTTCGTGAAGACAGAGACGTTTTTCTTTTCTCAATGCTATATCCCTACTGCCCAGGGCAGTGCCCAACATTCAATAAACCTGTATGCTGGAATGCCTTGTAGCTTTGAAAACAGCAAAGTAGGTATCACTGTGATAATACCAAAATTATATGCCTGAGCTATATTGTAAGAACAAGCAGCAAAGCACGGAACAGTGGTCCTCCACCCACGCATCCAAGTCCTCCTACCTTACGCTTCTCTTCAAGGGCGCATATGAATCTGTTTTCCTACTACCCTCTTGGACTGCTAGAATTTCTTTTTAATTTCACACATATATTACCTATTTTTAAAAAAGAATAAGGACAATCCATCTGCAGCTCCTGATATAGAACAATCTGTATACCTCTGTGCAAAAACATAAAACATAAAAACATAAAATACTTCTATAAGAAAATGACAAATGGCTAACAGGCTAAGAGTGGTTGTGTCTAAGCAAGCAAGAGAAGGTCTGTTGTGAGAAAGTGACTTTCCATTATAAGTTCTTAAATATTTTACCACAGGCATTGGTTACTTTTTCAGTAACTGAACACTCAAAAATTTTTGAAAAGCAGCACAGGAGAGCCAGTAGCAACCCCCAGTGCCCCAGAGCCAGCAGGGAGCACAAGGCTGAGAACTGGCAAGGGGCTCCAGACACGAGGCCTTCCACAGTACAATGGGAGGAGCTGCCAACATGCGAGCCTCAACAACTGCTGCGGAGTGACGTGCACTGCTTAAGGCATTGTCACAGTGGAAGAAATACTAGAGAAGTCTGCGCGGTTGCCAAAGGAGGAGCCCACATGTGATAGGAGAAAGATACATCAGGGCCCTTCCGGGCTCAGGCAGCACCAGGCCAGGGCCCAGGGAATGAGACCTGCAGAAGAGAAAGCCTCTGCTCATGAGGCTGGGCAATGTAAAGAGGAAGAGAAACAGAAGGTAAAGACAAGACAAAGGCAAGCCTTGCGGCAAGAGGCCCCTGTCTCCAGGAGGAGGGTGGGAGGGGGCCGTCAGGAGGTGAGCGAGAAGGCCTGCAAACACAGAGGATGGGGAAGTGGGTGGAACGGGCCATAGACGAGACATGACCCTGAGAAGCAAATCCCTAAGGTGTCCACCGAGAAGCAATGTCTGAAAGAACTACCACGTGAGCTGCAATTTAAAATGTTCAAGTACCCGTATTTGAAAAACAGGAATAGTTTATTTAACCCAATATATCCAAAATATTACCATTTCAACAAGTAATCAACATAAAAAAATACTAATGAAACGTTTGCATTCTTTTCTGTACTGGTCTTCAAAGCCTGACATGTATTTTGCACTTTCAGCACATCCCCAATCAAATGAGCTCGATGGCCGCTCTGCTCAGAGCTGAGCCAGAGCTGTGTCCTAGGACAGTGCTGCCACGGAGAAGAAGGGCTGAGACAGCTGCCTGGGCTGAGCACAGGGGACGCAAGGGAGGCCACTGGTGAGGGGTCATCTAGGGCAACAGTGAGTCAGCCCGGGGTGTCATGAGCACGTGCGCAGGCTAACGGAGTGGTAATGACTGCGGAAACTGCACCAGGGGGCCACGGAGGCCACACTATTCTCTACTCTGCTCTTTACTTTTTTGCAATTGAAAGTTCCCATTTCACGCAGAAAAAAGAGGAAGGAGGCCATACGGGGAGGGCAGGGGGCAGGGGTGATGGGTCAAGATCCCGTCAGGGTGGTCCTGACCAAAAGGCTGCGGTCAGACCAGGTCTGCTTCTTACCTCTATGAAAGGTCTTGCGATTTTGGGTGCAATGGTTTCTGTGGCAGAAGGTTCCTGAGAAAGGACAACAAACTCCTCTGCTTTCACCGGGAAGCCAGCATCATCCGTGGGAGAATAAACCTCAAACAGCTCCTGGATGGTTCGCTGAATTCAGAAACGCATACTATTCTTCAGTAATGAAGGAAACAATTTTATGCCTGGCCTGAACTTGAGACTAAATGCCAGAGTCAAATGTCAGATGATCACTCCACACTCATGCACTTTACAACAACCCCATTCAGGTAACCGGTCCCAGGGATCCCTAGGAGAGGAAGGGCACCTGTGTCAGGAAGGCCATGGAGTAGTCGTTTCCCTGGGCCGCCACTTCTCGGATCAAGTCTTTAGTGCCATTCTTCAACAACTTCTCTTCAATGGAGTTGCCACTCACAAGCCTACAAAGCGCACACACACACACACACAAACAAGATGATAATGAAAGCACCTGAAAACACAACCAGAGCATGACCAGAAGGCAACGGTTTACAGGCAGCGATTAATACAGCAACACTCCTGCCTTGCACTGGTCTAGTCTCCATTGTTTCCACAGGGCTTGCCAGACAGGACACATTCCTCAGACGGGCCAAAGCCTCCCCCACCTCTGATCCAGATCTGGCCGCCACACAGACGGCAGGCAGCCTAGGGCACATCACACGCTGTCTGCTCATGCCCTGCTGTCCCAGCTCTCGCTGCCCCTCCTGCCTGCTGGGGTCTTCCTCTCTCCCCACCAGTCTCAACATGGAACCATCCTACTCTGTCCTTCTAGGCTCACCCCCAGTATCTGCCTCCAGCGGTGCTTTCTTTGGCTCTGATAAGCAGAGTTGAGCCACCTTTGTGCCATGGGCTACTGTGTATTGAGGCTCCGAGGACACGCCTCATCTTTGCACCCCACCTATTGCCGGGTACACAAGAGGGCACCCAGTGAAAACCATGATGAATGCTTACAATAAAAATCTAATTTTTCTTGATTATATTACTGATACAGGCTCACTGTAAAAAAATGGATTAAGCAAACATATAAAGAAGAAACAAAAATCCACCTGGATTTGATTACCCTGAGATAATCATTAAAATTTTGGTGACTACGTCCATCTTTTTATTGCATAATATAAACAAAAAATACATCATTTTACATAGAGAGATAACATACAAATAAGAAGTGACTTTTAAAACAGACACACTTATCACAATATTAACATTCCTTCTAGCCTCCAGTATTCTGGAGTAGCTAAAAGGAAAAATCTGAGATGATGGAATGGTAGCCCATGACAAACTGTGGGACCTGTTCTCTACTTCTTGAAGTGTGCTTTGAAAATGATTGCTTTTCTCTTTCTTTGCTTTGTGTATATGTTATATTATATAAGAAAAAAACTTTGAAAAAAAAATAGACATATTCTCATTGTTGTTTGGGGAGAGGGCGGTAGGGGACTGCTTGCCTCTCCGACCCCTCTCCTGGCAGCCCACGCTCACAGCCTGGCAGGCAGACCTCCAGGGCGCCTGCCACCTACTGGAATTAACACACTGGTACACAGTGGTGTGCATTATTTCCTCTACAGAAAGAGGATTGTAGTACTACATACATATCTGCCTCCTGCTTTTGCAGTTAATAGGATGTTACAGAAATCTCTCCAAATGACGGGGTGCAGCCCAACACGTTTTATGAATGGCTGCTCCAAACCCTGGGGCGTGGGTGCACCCTGATGACAGCTTTTGTGGGAGCCCCAAACCCTGGGGCGTGGGTGCACCCTGATGACAGCACCCACAGGCACCTGTTTTTACCATCTGAACAATGCTGCAAGAAACATTCTCACATGACAGGACTGAGTGCTTTGGAGGGGGGCTGCTGGGGCAAAAGGCCTGTGGATTTGTAATTTCAAGAGACCTTGCTCCACAGCCTTTACAAAGGCTGAGGTGACCCCGGCTTCCTGCGGCGAATCACAGCCCCTCACACATCGCCCTGCCTACAGATGCCACTACCCTCCACTATGAAACCTGTCTGAGGCCTACAGAGTGAGAACTCATCTTTAATTAAGTCTGTACTTTGACCTAACCACTGAGTTTGAGCAACTTCTTATATGTTTTTTGGACACTTGGAACTGCCTATTTATCTTCTCAGGTTCCTTATCACCCTTTATAAAACAAGGGGATAATTGATCTTTCTTGTCAATTTATAAGAGCTATTTATTTCTTCATCTGTTCTGAGATTGCAAATAACTGTCCTCTTGGTTGTCTGCCTATTAATCTTGCTTATGGTTTGAAATGATGTATGTACCCTAGAAAAGCTATGTTTTCATTCTAATCCCATTTTGTAAAAGCAGCCGTTTCTTCTAATCCCTATTTAGTATTGTATGTTTGAAAGTCTAATTAGATTATCTTCCTAGAGATGTGATTTGATCAAGAGTGGTTGTTAAATTGGATTAGGTGGAGGCATGTCTCCACCCATTTGGGTGGGTCTTGATTGGTTTATTGGAGTCCTATAAAAGAGGAAACATTTTGGAGAATAGAGATTCGGAGAGAGCAGAGAATGCTGCAGCACCACAAAGCAGAGAGTCCACGAGCCAGTGGCCTTTGGAGATGAAGAAGGAAAACCTCCCGGGGAGCTTCATGAAATCGGAAGCCAGGAGAGAAAGCTAGCAGATGACGCCGTGTTCACCATGTGCCCTTCCAGCCGAGAGAAAAGCCCTGACTGTGTTCGCCATGTGCCTTCTCACTTGAGAGAGAAACCCTGAACTTCATCGGCTTTCTTGAACCAAGGTATCTTTCCCTGGATGCCTTAGATTGGATATTTCTATAGACTTGTTTTAACTGGGACATTTTCTCGGCCTTAGAACTGTAAACTAGCAACTTACTAAATTCCCCCTTTTAAAAGCCATTCTGTTTCTGGTATATTGCATTCTGGCAGCCAGCAAACTAGAATAGTATCTTTTTGGCAATACCTAAGTTTTTATTTTACTCCATCAAATATGTTTAGCTTTCCGTATTTCTCCACTATCTCTTCAAACCCTGTGCTGTACATATTGCCTCTTAAAACACAGTGTATAATTTTTGTTTTACTTTTTACATTTAAGTCCTTGATCTAGCTGGACTGCATCCATTTTTAAAGTGAAGAACTGCACTCCAAGCCTTTCCTCTTCCACTTGGAAAGGAAGGTGTACCAGGAAGAGTTAGGAATAGTTAGGAAACTGCCCCTTATAACATATGAACCCCACCAAAAGGCTCTCGCTCCAGGTTCCCTGCCCCGTGGCACACTGAGCTGTGCCCCCTGCCCCTGTCCTTTCCTGTTATGTTTGTCTGCCATTATCAGATATCTGTATTCCAAACAAACTTTAAAAGTCATTTTATCTAATTGTCTGTGTGTCTGCATGCACACACAAACGCTAACACCCAAATTAAGTTTTTTTTTAAAAAATCATGTTAAATTTTCATATTCTTTCAGGTAGACATCAGGTTTTCATGAAGTCAATCTTCCAATGCAAGGACATTCCATTCATCACATCTAGTGTCATGTCATTTCGTTCACTTTTAGGCTATGCTTTACACAGGCATCTTGCACCTTCATAACCAAGGTACTGCACAGATTTCAGGGCTAGTGGGCAAAAAAGGTTTCCCCAGATCTAGCTGGTAATTGCTAAAGGGACAACCACAAGAAAGGGAGTACATGACGAAATATTCTTCAAACAAAGTAAAGGATGTACCAAATCTAGAGTGATTGGCATGGAAATGCACTCTAAGTATATTGTTTAAAGAAAAAGGGACTACAAAATCAGATTGATGGTATGAGCCATGTAAAAATTAGAAAAATACCTGGGAAGATGAATACACAATGCTAATAATTGTATCTCTGCAGGATCCTTATTTTTCTTTATGTACTTAAAAAAAAATTTTTTCCCGTAAACATTTAATACATTTATAATCAGAAAAAAATAACACAGCCATTTAGTGGAAATGATTACTATCATAGTGCTTGGATCACTGTACGGCCAATGGCTTTGCTCCAAGCTGCAGTGAAAGGTAAAGACCAGGGTTCATGTCCAGGTTGGCCTGGAACTGCAAGACGTCAGCCGATGGCCACACCACTCTTGCCATAGGTCTTGTCTGGGGACTGACGGCTGTGCCCACAGCTCAGAGATGTGAGATCACACGAGACAGAGCTAGTCAAGAGCCTAGCACACACAACCAGACTCAAAATACACAAGCAGCAAGACTTCAATCTACTGTCATTACACTGGAATATAAATACTTTTAAAAGTCTGGAAACACATAGTGGAGCTTTCTTCATTTATTTGGGTAATTGTCACGTTTGTGCTAGAAGATCATGATAACAGGCTTAATGTCTTTCAGCAACTATTTTACTAGCAGATGTTTTATATTTTATAATATTTGAAACAACTGAAAATATAAACAGTCCTTTTAAGGTTTAGGTACTCTACAAGAGGCGCAACAAATATTTAAAAGACAAAAAGATGGCATGTCTAAGGAACATAACTAAACCACATTTCAAGTAAATGTCAAGTATAAATAAGGAATGGCTAAAACAGCAGGAAGATCCATTTGTCTGAAGGAAAAATAAAAAGATGTAGTTGAAACCTCTAAAATTAAGTCAAAGCATCTTTTCTTCAGGGCTGTGTTTCATCTGGGCCTCAGCACCTGCCCACCGGCCCTGCAGCATGTCCCTCACCACGCCCCTCACCTGTAGATGTGGACGTCCTTGCACCTCCCGATCCTGTCGCACCACTCCTGCGCCTTGGCGTCCATCACGGGGTTGAGGTCGCTGTCGTAGAACACCACCGTGTCGGCCTCCACAAGGCTCACCCCTGTACACCGACTGTGGGTGGAAAGAAGGGCACAGAAGACCCGCCTGTCTCTGTTGAAACTCTTCATGAGTTCCTAAAATGAAGAGAACACTCTCATGGGAAACCTTTCACTATTAATTAAAAATTATGCCACAACAAAACCGTTTTCTCTGTGTCTCATGGGATGTGTTACCCCACCGCAGCCTGATGGAGTCTTTGCGGTCAGTTCTGGCCCTCTTTGCATCCTGATCACAAGCTCCTCCACATCAGGTTCAAATGACACAAACGTCATTATCATAAAAGTGAAGATGTTCGAGTCCGTCTCCTGTTTACTGTCAGCTCAATTTGTAGACCCCAACAGAAAGCAGATTCTTACTGGGGAGGGATGTGTGCTTTCTCCTCTATCCTCAGGCAATGCCAGGGAGCTCTACAGACAAAAGCCCCTGGAGTAAGGCTGAGGAAATAGGAAAACCAAAACCAAGAAGAAAATTCTTCTAACCTCCCTGAAGGCCAAGAGCTGAGAAGATTCAGCCTGGATGCTCTCTTCTTCTATAATTATTTCAGTGCCAAAAAGACCGTAAGATTTTTCCTTCAAAAAATTCCATGATAAAAAATATCAAAAGATGGAGCTAAAGATGTATTTAAAATCCAAACAGATTAAAAAGTTCTTCCCCTTTGTCTGTAAGGGTTATGACATAACTGAATTCAGACAGCTCTTACAAGTTAGATTTCTTAAAAACTGATGGCTCCATAATTAGATGGATCCTTGAATAGGGGCTGAGATCCCGTTGATTTGGACAGGTTAGTGTGATGTACTGATACATCCCAGAGTAATATGGGCAGAAAATAAAGAAGTATTTGCAAAGCCCCTTGAAGGACTGGGAAAAAAGTGGAAACATTTAACTTCCCCACCTGGGAAATTCCTGATATTCTCTCAAGCACCAGGGACAACCAATTTAATAGGCTAAGCCCTTAATTTTGGGGTCCACCCCTATGAAACTTATTCTTGCAAAGAAGCTAAGTCTACTTATGATTATGCCTAAGAGTCACCCCCAGAGAACCTCTTTTTGTGGCTCAGTTGTGGCTTCTCTCTAAGCCAATTCGGCAGGTGAAATCACTGCCCACCCCCTGCACCCCCGACGTAGGACATGACTCTCAGGGGTATAATTCTCCCTGGCAACATGGGACATGACCCCCAGGGATGAACTGGGACCCGGCATCATGGGATTGAGAAAGACTTCGTGACCAAAAGGGGGAAGAGAAATGAAACAAAATAAAGTTTCAGTGGCTGAGAGATTTCAAACAGTCAGGAGGCTACCCTGGAGGTTATTCTCATGCTGTATACAGATACCCTTTTCAAATTTTGGTGTATTGGAGTAGTTAGCAAGAAATACCTGAAACTGTTGAACTGTGTTCCAGTAGCCTTGCTTCTTGAAGATGACTGTATAATTATATAGCTTTCATGGTGTGACTTTGTGGTTGTGAAAACCTTGTGACTGACACTCCCTTTATCCAGTATATGGACAGATGAGTAAGAAAGTAAAGACAAATAACAAATAAATAACAGGCAGGGGGATAAGGGGTGTGGGATGTTTTGGGTGTTCTGTTTTGTTTTTATTCTTTTTATTTATTTATTTTTGGAGTAATGAAAATGTTCAAAAATTCATGTGGTGATGAATACACAACTATATGACTGTACCGTGGACAATCTAATGACTGTGCACTTTGAATGATTATATGGTATGTGAATATATAATACATTCCAAAAAAATTGCATTAAAAAATTGGTGCCAATACCAATATAGTCCAAATTGTACAAGATAAAGAGGTAAACAATTATTTCTTACCTGCCGCTGTTCACTGTTGGCATTTTCATCGATTCTTATATAGGTGAGATAATGGAAGTTCAAGAACACTTCTAAAATGTCTAACATAAGAACCATCTGTGACAAAATCAGCACCCGACGTCCTTCAGATTTTAACTTCTGAAGTAAGATCGCTAGAGCTTCTAGCTTTCCTATGGGATAAATAAAATTAAAAGTATCTCATAAAAGGGTTCGGAGTTTCTCCTTGCAGTTTTAGAAGTACACTGGTAGGAGATAGTGGTGATGGTTCCACAACATTGTGAATATAATTAAGACCACCAAACTGTACACTGGAAAGTGCTTAAAATAAGAAACTTTATATGGCATATATGTCACCACAATAAAATTTTTTGGAAAAAAAACAGAACCGTACAAACCAAAGAGTGAACCTTAATGTAAACCATGAACTTTAATTAATAGTATAATTATAATAAGGTTTCATCAAGTATAACAAAAGTATCACACTAATGCAAAATGTTAATAATAGAGAAACTATGGGGGGTCGTGAGCGGTATATGGGAACTATATACTTCTTGAGTAAGTTTTCTGTAAACCTACTACTTCTTTAGAAAATAGTCTTAAAAAAAATTTTTTTTAAGTATCCCATAATACAAAGAAAGGACTCTTGTATAATAAAGCATGCGAACAAAATTCCTCTCATACCTGAATCAAACTGTACCAGTCTCAGCTCGGGAAACTGCAAAGAGCGCAGCGCTGTCATCCGCTGCAGCTGCTGGAAATAAGGAGCCGTGTGCTCCCTCAGGTCGTGCCGAAACGTCTGCATCCTGTGGCTGTACAAGGGGGGTGGTCTGGCCACCCACAGGGATGGGGGAGCTGCCACCACAGCTGGGATCACACATGCCACCCTGAGAAACAACACACACGCTGCCATCATGTGGTACACCAGGTCACAGCAGCATTCTGCCTGAACAGGTAGTACAGGCTGAGAAGCAAGGAGGCAAACCCTTGTGAACATCTGAGACCCCGTGAAATATGCTGCGCAAGCAGATGGCACGGGTGGCCGCCTACTTTCAGACCCCACTGGCCTTCACAGCTCAGCAACCACAGGTGGGAGGGATCCACGTCGGGGGGATGGGAATGGGGTCTTGCAGTCAATCAGGGTGAGCCTCTCCCACTCTACAAGCAGTGACTAACAGCCAACAGGCAGTCCCAGGCTAAACCAATCGGTATGGGCGCTAGCCTGACTACACGGCCTGGTTCAGAGATGACCCATTATGATTGAAGTTTGTGTCTTTTACTGAGAACTTTGGGACCCGGTCATTCTCCCCTTCCTGGAGAGTCCAGCAGGAGAATGTGAACCCTCGAGCTGCTACCTCCCTCGTACACCAGGAGGGAAAGTGGGCATGGGACAGGATGGCCTGCTGACAGCAGGACAGTGACAGTGCTGCAGAGCCACCGCCTCCAGCCAACCTGGACCTGCTCCACCTCTAGACATGAGTCGCCTGTGCCAGTCAACCTCTTACAGGCCAGTCAGGGGACATCAGTTTTTCTATTATGCCCTATCAACCATATTTTCAAATTAAAAGAAGCATCTATAATATTAGAGGAAGAAGCAGGAAAAAAAGACTAAAGTTTAAAAGAAAGATGAGTCCACGAGTAAAAGAGGTTACTAACATTAAAACATATAGATACATAATGGAAGAAAATAATCAGAGTTGAGAGTTGGAGGCTAGCTTGCACAGACTTGGAAGAAGATTCCGTTTTATGATTCTCCATTATTTCTGTTCTGATCTAAGAGAACACTAAATAGATAGCAGGTGAGCCAAGAACAGGCAGCATGCAGGGTTTTCCTCTGAAAGCACAGAACAAGTACCAGGGCAGCCTGCCAACAAGGCAGGCAGTAACAAGGAGAGGTTAACCTTAAATATGGTACGAAAGTAGTGGATGAAATTGCCAATGCATATGGTGGTCCCTAAACAGGAGGGGCAGAAGGCAAACTCTCCAATGTGGCACCACGGCAACGGATGGCAATTGCCATGCACCAATGGGGCCTGGAATTTCACTTCTCTTTTAAAACTTCTTCCTTAGTTTAACTATGAATCATACATTTATTCATCATGTAAAATAAAAAGCAATTCATGCGGTTATTTTACATATATATATATATATTTTTTTTTTTGCATGGGCAGGCACCGGGAATCGAACCTGGGTCTCCAGCACAGCAGGCGAGAACTCTACCTGCTGAGCCACTGTGGCCTGCCCAATGCCGTTATTTTAATAAAACGTTTTTTTTTTTTTTAAGAGAAAAATGGACAAAATAGTCAGCAGCATAATTATTTGCTATCTTTGCCAAAATCAGTGGGAAGGCAGCCACCCAGACCTATGGAATACTGCAGGCTTCCAGGGCAGTGGGCATGTCAGCGGGTCCCAGGTAACAAGATACACCTGAGACCAAAGAAGAAAAGCCTGGAAGTGACCTCAAAAACAAACGTACTACAAGTAAAAAACAAAATAAAATAAAATAAAATTTAAAAAAAGCAAACATACTGGGCAGGCCATGGTGGCTCAGCAGGCAGAGTTCTCGCCTGCTGTGCCAGAGACCTGGGTTCGATTCCCGGTGCCTGCCCATGCAAAAAAAAAGCTCAAGTGGCACCTCCTGGAGAAGCTTATAAGAGTAAGACAAACATCCATCCACACACAAGAATGAAAATGACTGGGGCACAACACAGTGAGAAAGCCAACCCAGGTAAAAAGGATGCAGACGCAGAGAGACAGACTAACTCACCTGTCAATAACATCCTGAAAGGATTCCTCACACCGAGACAGTGTCAGAATCAGACCACTCTTGCTTTTTGAGGGTGAAGCATAAGAGTCCGCTGGCCCAGCCCCCTTCCCGTCACTACTGTGGAAAAACCCAGGCCGAGCTCTGCTTTCTCCACCAACCAGAGAAAAAAAACCCAGCAAATCTCTGCCATAGACTGGAACTCGGGAACAGCGTCGCTCATTGACGACATAGATCTGGTCCAACCGCTCCTTCAACAGCCTGTCCTTCTCCTCCTTTACCAAAGACAGTGATGAGAAAAAGGTCACATGTAAAACAGCACGCCAAGTCACTGTTCACAAAACAACCTGGGGTCTCTCAGCATGGCAATTTTTTGCAGAGTTCACCTAAAATGTTCTATAGAAAATAGTGCCGTAGATAAAGCAGAGAAAAGTGTTGAATCCTTGCCAGGGCAAAGAACAAAAGCATTTTTCAAGATATGGGGCACATTTCTAATACCTAGATGGATTTTGAGAATAATAAAAAATGTAAAAAAGATTTTTGCACTCATAAAATCCAGTTTAATTTCTTTTATTAGGAAATGTAATTGTTATTTGTATGCTATATGGTGGGGGGGTCACATTTTGTTCTT
>PVIY010032619.1:0-28916 GCA_004026745.1 Myrmecophaga tridactyla
TACATTATCCCAGGCGTTTCTTGCCATCTTTGAAATTTATCTTTCTCTCTAATGCATTTGCATTTTTCCCCATATTTCTTTTCCCTTCCCTCTTCTCTGTCCTAGATCTTTGTTTAATCAGTATACCATTTAATAGTGTGGTAGATTGTAGCATTAAAAAACAAACAAACATGGAATGATTGCTTAGTTCTTAGTTATTTGCTAGTACGTTTGCTACATTGGAATGTCTTCAAAATAGTCTCAAAAGAAACTTCCTATTGTCAAGTATAAAACCATTTATAATAGATGGCATCACCTATCCGTTTGCTAATGTAGCCACTTAAAGATTCTAACCATCTGATTGTCAGGTTAGCTTAATTATTTCCACTGGCACCCATTTCACAAAAGGGACAAACTGCTCAATCTGCTGGTTGTTAATAGAAAAGTCTCCTGGGAAATAATAAAATACTCAGAAATAAATGACACTTAAAGCTCTGCATGTCGAAAATGTGGGGACACATTTAAGCAGCCTATAGAAGTGTATATCTTTGGGATGCATTTATCAGGAAGCAAGTAGGAAGAAAACATTCCCCCTCCTGGGAGAGAGAACAAGGGCCCGTGCAGTGGTGTGGGAGGCTGAGATGAAAGGCATAAATAGAGGTCCTACACGCCTGAACTGTCTTTCTATATATATGGACTGTTTGTGAGAGAGAAATAAACTTATTTTAAAACAATTTTTTAAAACTTTATTTTGGTAAAGTATATGTAGCACAAAAATGTGCAGTTTTAACCATTTTTGGGGAGGTTCGGTGTGCATGGTTTGAGAATTGAACCCGGGTCTCCCGCATGGAAGGTGAACATACTACCACTGAACCATTTGCAGACCCCGTTTTAGCCATTTTATTATTTTTATTTTGTTTTGGCATGGACAGTCTCCAGGAATCGAACCCGAGCCTCCGGCATGGCAGGCAAGAACTCTGCCAGTGAGCCACCATGACCAACCCTGTTTTAGCCATTTTAAAATGAGTAATCCAGTAGCATTAAGTACATTTACACTACTGCAGAACCGACACCACTATCTAGCCCCAGAACTTTTTCATCACCCCTAAAGGAAACATTATACGTATTAAGAAGTTACTCCCCATTCCCTGTTCCTTCCACTCCCAAACACAAATTGCTCTCTGTCTATGGATTTGCCTATCCTGGATATTTCATATAAATGGAACCACACAATATATGACCATTTCTGTTAAGCTTTTTCACTTAACATGTTTCCAAGTTTTGTTCCTCTTGTAGCATTTATCAGTATTCATTCCTTTTAGAGGTTAAATAATATTCCCTTGTATGGATAGAACACCAACTTGTTTTAGTCATCCATTACTAGACATTTGGGTAGTTTCCACCTTTTGGCTCTTGTTAGTAATACTGCTATGAGCATGTGTGCATTTGTTGAATACCTATTTTCCATTCTTTTGGGTTTATACCTAGGAGTGGCATTGCTGAATGACAAGGTAATTCTGCCTTTAAATTTTTGAGGAAACAGCAATGTATGAGGGTTCCAGTTCCTCTATCAATGCTTATTTTCCAGTTTTTTATTATATTCACCCCAGATGGTGTGAAGTGTTACCTTCCTGTGGTTTTGGTTTACATTTCCCTAATAACTAATGATTTTCTGTCTTTCTCAGGGCATGGTTAGTTTGAGCTCTGTTAAAGACACTGAATCAAAATCCTAACCAAATAGGTTCTACCTCATACCACATAAAAAAAAAACAAAAAAAACTCTATCCAGCCGAATGAGACGCCTGAAGGTTAGACAGTAACACTAAGAGAAAGAAGTAAGGGAGATATCATTAGACCTTGTGGTGACAAAGGTGTTTAAAATAAGATACCAAAAGTACAATATGTGAAGACAAAAATTGAGGGAGATTTGATTATATAAAAAATAAGGATTCCTGCTGAATGAAGAAACCATAGAAAAAGCTAACGAATGTGTGACAGATTAGAAGATATTTGGAATAATTAAACCAGAGCATGGATTAACATCTAGATTTTACAAGGAACCTTAGCAAATGAAGAAAAAAGACGGGAAACTATCTGTTTTTCCATATGCTGCTGTAATGGATTTCCATAGGCTAGGTGGCTTACAACACAAATCTGTTATCTTAAAGTTCTGTAGGTTGAAAGTGTGACATGGATCTCACTGGGCTGAAGTCAAGGTGTTGGCAGGGCTAAGCTTCTGTCTGGCAAGTCTAGAGAAGAATTTGGTTCTTGTCTTCTCCAGCTTCCATAGGCTGCCCACACTCCTTGACTCTTCAAGGACAACAAGGGTGGGTTCAGCCCTTCTCACACTACTTTCTAGATCATCTAGGAAAATCTCCCTAACCAGCCAATTAACACTTTTAATTCCATCCATGTGACCTAACATAGTCACAGGCCCCTGGGATTAGGATGTGGACATCTTTGGGGAGTGCCACAGGTACCATATAGAATTAAAGGTAAAGAATATGAATTCTCAGAGGGGGATGCTAACCAAATGTGCTGGTTTGAAAGAATTATGTACCCTAGAAAAGCCATGCTTTAATCCTGATCCAATCTTGTGGGAGCAACCATTTCTTTTAACCCCTATTCAGCAATGCAGGTTGGAATCTTTTGACTAGATTATCTCCATGGAGATGTGAAACATCCAATTGTGGGTATTAGCGTTTGATTCGATGGCTTCCATGTGGTCGTGACTCCTCCCATTCCAGGCGGGTCTTGATTACTTTACTGGGATCCTTTAAAAGAGGAAATGTTTTAGAGAGAGAGAGCCATGAGATCCATGAGAACCGAGAACCCATGTAGCCAGAGCCCTTTGGAGATGAAGAAAGAAAATGCCCCCGGGAAAGCTTCATGAAACAAGCAGCCTAGAGAGAAAGCTAGCAGACATCACCATGTTTGCCATGTGCCTTTCCAATTGAGAGAGAAACCCTGAACTTCATCAGCCTTTCTTGAGTGAAGGTAACTCTTGTTGGTGCCTTAGATTGGACATTTCTATAGCCTTGCTTTAACTTGGATATTTTCACAGGCTTAGAACTGTAAACTTGCAACTTAAGAAATTCCCCTTTTAAAAAGCTATTCTGTTTCTGATATATCACATTCTGGCAGCTAGCAAACTAGGACACCAAGTATGATGAAGAAATATTCAAACTTAATAGTAATTGAGAAATGCAAAGTGAACATCAATGAGACAAATCTTTACTCTCACCAGTCTGGAAAAATTAGAATCAGAGGGTACCAAATATTCATGGGGATGTGGAAAGATGCAAACCCTCATTCCTTGATGCCATTCTCGAGCACAATTTGGCATTATTTAGTGAAATTGCATGTGCATATGCTTACAACCCAGCATTCCATTCTTAGGTAGGTACTCCAGAGACACAGGTTCATAGGTCTGTAAGGAGACAGATAATAGATTATTCACGGCACCATGTCTGGGCTGTCAGAGGGTTAGAGCAACCTAGATGCCCTGCTCTAAGAGTGTTGTTAGGGAAAGGTGGGGGATGAATACCATGGACTACTGTGCAACATTCAGAAAGTAGTAAATTGGATGTGCAGAGGACAATAAGAATATGTTAAAAAACACAATATTAAATATAAAACAACAGATAGAACAAGACCTGTCTTCATTTTTGCGTAGGCAAGCTGCTATAATATATACACTCACACATTGTGCTTTAGTTCAAACATAATAGAAGTTTATTTCTTACTCATGTAACAGTAAGGCGCGGGTAAACACGTTGCAGGGTGCCCTCCTCCATGCAGGCTTTCAGGCTCTGGCTGGTGGATGCTCTGCCATCTTCCAAGTTCAGTCTGAGTTTGCCTTTATTTCATCCAGCTCAAAAGAGGAGAGAGCAGGGATTACAGGCAGGGGCCAGAAGTGGCACGTGTTCCCCTGCTCGCACGCCATTCCCTCGAAACTCATTCCATGGCTGGGGAACGGAGTCTAGCTCTCAGACCAGGAAGCTAAGGAAGGCAAGAGTTTGGGTGAACAGCTGGCAGTCTCTGCCACAAGATTTATAGCAAATAGCTATAAATGTAATTTTAGAAACACATAATAATAAAAACAATCTATATATTTTTAAATTATTCAGACATAGCCAAGTCATACACTCAACAGAATAAACCTGATTACTTGTAATGTTACATGGGAATGTGAGTGAAAATTGAGGATAAAGGGGAAATCCAATTAAATTAAACAGACCAGCGCTCTGCATGGATGGGGCTAATGGATTTAGCCATGGATTAAAGTGTACACTGGACTCAACTCGGTTCAAAAGGGAAAAATGTAATATACAAGCAAAACAGAAATGTCAGCCATCTCAGAACAAATCACTGACTTCATAGCAATGAGACAGTGGCAAGGTCAATTTAATGAACGTATACCCAATCCAAAGCTTCTGGCTGACTTTGAACAGAAGGTAAAAAAAACTTTCAGCAATATGGTGCTTATTTGAATTAAAGAAAAAATGAAACTATAAGCTTAAACAAATTTGAAAAGCAGTCACAACAATTATATTTCTGTCTCAACATTATCCTGTCAAACTATTTTTGCTTTAATACACAATACGTCATGAGTTTGTACTGATTCTTCAAAGTCAAAATTTGGACTACAGCATTTTTTACTTAACTTCTTTTTGTGAAGTAAAATCTGTACCTTTTTTTCTTCCTTCCTCCAAATACTAGGGATGATAGGATATCACATGATCACTCATTTTCTTTACTGTATATTATATACGCAACTGTCTCAGAATAATACCAAAAATATGATGAATGAAAACAGTTAAAAAATTTTCAGTTCTACTGTCTTCAGGATATATTCCATTAGGGATATATTCTTCTCTATGTGGTCATACTAACTAGTTGCACATTTGAACTCATTTGTTTTCTTTTATTTTAGATTTTTATGAATTCCTTTAAAATTTTTAATCTATTATAATTATTGTCAACCTTCAAAAGCCTAAAGAGGTTAAAATGGTGAACATTGTTTAATAAAGCGGAGTGCCAATCCCATGTTATATGCAGAATTATTACTATTAAAAGAGATTCAAGATGGATCTGAATATGAGAGTGATAGAGGGAGGAGGGCTGGGGACACAAATGAAACTGAAGGAAAGATAGACGATACAGACTGAGATGGTATAATCTAGGAATGCCTAGAGTGTACAATGATAGTGACTAAATGTACAAATTAAAAAATGTTTTTGCATGAGGAAGAACAAAGGAATGTTGATATTGCAGGGTGTTGAGAATAGATGGTCCTTCATATTTTAAAACATTAACTTATATGTTGAGACTAAAGCAAAAACTGTTTATTTGGTACAAAATTTATATTTTGACTAGTGCCTCTCCTAATATAGCTTATATAAGCAGTTTAACTGAACACCATGAGTACATGGAACCTTGAGTAGGGCATGAGATTTTGTAGGTTTGTCCAGAGTGATGCCTCAATAAATCCCAGAGTGATTGGAACAGTAAATAAAAAAGTATTTGCCAAGTCCCCTTGGGGGAATGGTGAGAAAGGGGGAAAATTCAGCTTTCCCATTTGGAGAAGGCCTGATAGTCTCACAAGCAAAGAGGACAACAAAATCAAAAGGTTGAGCTCTCAGTCTTGGGGTTTTCTCATATGAAACTTATCCCACAAAAGATAGGCTAAGCCTACTTAAAATTAGGCCTAAAAGTAACCCCCAGAGAACCTTTTTTGTTGCTCAGATGTGGCCCATCTCTGAGCCAAAATGGCAAGCAAACTCACTGCCCTCACCCTCTCTACATGGGACATGACTCCCAGGGGTGTAAGCCTCCCTGGCAATATGGGACAGAAATCCTAGAATGAGCTGGGACTCAGCATCAAGGGATTGAGGAAACCTTCTCGACTGAAAGGGGGAAGAGAGAAATGAGACAAAATGAAGTGTCAGTGGCTGAGAGATTTCAAACAGAGTCGAGAGGTTATCCTGGAGGTTATTCTTACACATTATACAGATATTACCTTTTTAGCTTCAGGTGTATTAGAGAGGCTGGAGGGAAGTTCCTGAAACTGTAGAGCTGTGTTCCAATAGCCATGTTTCTTTGAGATGATTGTATAATGATATACACCTTTAAGATGATTGTATAATGATCAATTCCACTCATCCAGTGGATTAGTTTACCTCGTTTTGGGTTAATTGATATGAAGTTGCCATTTTTGCAAGTCAAAAATGTTTAACTATTCATAGGTTTAATGTAAAACAAAAGAGAATTTGCTTCTTAAAAATAATCCCCTTTAGCAAACATAGGAGGGGGTGGCTGCCGTGGCTCAGCAGGCAGAGCTCCGACCTGCCGTGCTGGAGGTCTGGAGTTCGATCCCTGATGCCTCCTGCCCATATGCAAATTAAAAAAAAAATTTTTTTTTAAAAAAGAAAACATAGGAGGGCTGAGTAACACATACTAACAGTTCCCGACACTGAACCGAAGGGTCAGCTCCATGACAGAAGGCAGGTTAACAGTTCCAGGAAGTTGACATCCAAGCAGGTCATCATCTTTCCTGCTCATTGCCACCACAGTCCCCCAAATGCATCTAATTGGGATTTTTCTTAAGTGGAGCATATAAAACTAGAAAATAGCGGGTTTTGATTATTTCTGTTTCAAAATGAGTTTACTTTTTAAAATTATCACTGACTACAACCAAACATCATTTACCTCGAAGGTCCCGGTCTTGACTCATTTAGGATGATGCTCCCAGAGATCAGCTTGCTTAATTCCAAAAGAACACAGGTATTTAAAAAAAAAAAATTCAAACAATTGATATTTGCACATCTCAATTCAACACTTTGGAACAGTTGTTAACTGTTTCAAAAATGCAAAGATCAAGGAATTGTCACAACTGGGCATTAGCACAATCACATTGAATTATTAAATAGATTAGAGTCTTGATATCACCATAGGTCATTCACAGCCTAGCAGCTGCAGCTCACACTATTTCCACACTGTTTTATTCCATGTTGTTTGAAAATGGATGAACATTTGAGAAAAATTGCTTTAAAATAATTCTTTTGTTTTGATGCAACCTATTTGTAGCCATGCCCTCTTATAGGAAAAGATGACTCATTTATCCATTTATACATTAAATTAATTTAGTTTCTTCTATTAGCTAAGCCCTGCACTACATTCTGGGTAGGCAAAAACAGAGTATCTGCTTTCATAGAAGTGGCTTTCTTTTTTTTTTTTACACTTAAAAAATTTTTTAAACATGACAACATACACACATGAACATTCTTACCATGTGATCTTTCCATTCTTGGTATATAATCAATAATTCACAATATCATCACATAGTTGTGTATTTATCACCATGATCATTTCTTAGCCCATTTGCATCAATTCAGAAAAAGAAAAAAACTCATACTTACCATACCCCGTATCCCTCCCTCTCACTGCTAGTTTTTCCATCCACCCAATATATTTTAGCCTTTGTTTCCCCTACTTTTTTTCTATACTCCTTATCACTCCCTTTCATTGATTACTAGCATTTCAAACTTCTAAATTTATTTTAACATTTGTTCCCGCTGTTATTTATTTATTTTTAATCCATATGTTTTACTCATCTGTCCATACAGTAGATAAAAGGAGCATCAGACACAAGATTTTCACAATCACACAGTCACACTGCGGAAGCTATATCATCATACAATCATCTTCAAGAAACACGGGTACTGGAATACAGCTCTACATTTTCAGGCAGTTCCCTCCAGCCTCTCCATTACACCTTAACTAAAAATGTGGTATCTATATAATGCGTAAGGATAACCTCCAGGATAACCTCTCGACTCTGTTTGAAATCTCTCAGCCACTGACACTTTATTTTGTCTCATTTCCTCGTTTGGTTGAAAAGGTTTTCTCAATCCCTTGACGCTGAGTTCCAGCTCATTCTAGGATTTCTGTCCCACATTGCTAAGAAGATTTATACCCCTGGGAGTCATGTCCCACGTGGAGAGGGAAAGGGCATTGAGTTTGCTTGTTGTGTTGGCTGAGAGAAAGAGGTCACATCTGAGCAACAAAAGAGGTTCTATGGGGGTTACTCTTAGGACTAATTTTAAGTAGGCTTAGCCTATCCTTTGTGGGGATAAGTTTCATATGAGCAAACCCCAAGACTGAGGGCTTGGCTTATTGCTTTGGTTGTCCCTACTGTTTGTGAGAATATCAGGACTTCTCCACATAGGGATGTTGAATTTTCCCCCTTTTTTTGCCATTCCCCCAAGGGGACTTTGCAAATATTTTTTTATTCACTGTTCCAATCACTCTGGGATTCATCGGGGCATCACTCTGGACAAACCTACAAAATCTCATGCCCTACTCAAGGTTCCATGTACTTATGGTAGAACTTCCTTTCTTAAAGAGGTGATGGATGTTAATCAAATAAATGTAAAATTGGAGTTGTGATACTGCAAAGGAGAAGAATATTGCACTCTGAGAGCTTTTAACAGAGATATTCTAACTAATCAGGGAGGTCAGAGAAGGCTAGTCTGAGGAGATAATGTTTAAGCCTATGAAGATATGAAGGATAAGTAGAAGTTAACTAGGAAAAGATGGGAGACAAGAGCCTTTCTAACAGAAGGACAATCATGTGCAATGGCTTTGTGGCAGGAAAGAACATGACAAAATGCTGGGCCTAAATAAGGCCAGAGTGAGTGGAACACTGAGAATAAGAGGGAGCATGGGATGAAATGAGGCAGAAGATGGAGAGAGGAGCCATTTCATGTCTTGAACACCACATTGCTCTGTTCTAAAAATAATTGGGAACCATGGAAAGTTAAGCAGTGAAGTGGGGAGTGGTGTATTATCAGATTTGCATTTTGAAAGGACTGCTCTAGCTTCTTATGAAAAATTGATTTGAGGCACATGTGTATTTATGTAGATGGACAATTTAGGAGGCAATGTTAATCCAAGCAAGAGAAAAGTGCTGGGCTAGAGTCTTAGGTTTAGGTGCTGGTGGTAGACAAGGGGAGAAAAAATGTATTTGAGAGATGTTTTAGAGGCAAAAGGGATAGGATTTGGTAACATTGGATCTGGAGATATTTTCTATATAAAGATGTTATGTGTTGAATTGTGTCTCCCAAAATATGTTGACCTTTTAATTCCAGTACCTTAGAATATGACCTTATTTGGGAGTAAGGTTGTTGGGATGCAATTAGTTAAAATGAAGTCATACTGGTGTAGGGTGGACCTCTAATCCAGTGGCTGTGATCTTATAAGGAGAGAAGAGACACAGACACACATGGAAGACAGACATGTGAAGACAGAGGCAAGACTGGAGTCTTGCTGCCACAAGGCAGGAATGCTAGGGATTTCCAGTAACTGCCCAAAACTGGAAGAATCAAGGAAGGAGCCTTTCCCAAAGCCTTGAGAGGGAGCTGTGGCCCTACCAACACCTTGTTTTTTGACTTCTGATCTCCAGAACTGTAAGAGAACATAGCTCTGTGGTTTTAAGCCCCCTCATTTGTGGTGCTTTGATATGGCTGCCTTAAGAAATGAAAACCAATGGCAAGGGAGAAAGAAGCATCATGGTTCCTCCTCGTGCGCGGCACACAAAACTAGTTAGAAGGTGCTGCCCTTGGCCACAACGTGGGACGCTGAGGGATGACCTTGTTTGGGAGGGTCTGAGGTGCCTCTCAGACTGCCAAGTGGAGAAACTGAGTAGGCAGTTGGTCTGAATTTCAAAAGAGAGAAGCAAAAGTAGAAATTTATGAGGCAGGTGTGTTTCGTGTTAATTGAACCAAAGATGTGAATGAAATTGTTTTAGAGGTAGAAGTGGACAGAATGGCCTAAAAGACTTATACATTTTAGAACTCCCAACATTAATAGTTTGTGAAGGAGACTTATCCTGAGTGCTTGGATTTGGGGAAAACATATTTTTAAAATCCAGTTTATTTTTCCAATTTCATAAAATTTCTTTTCAAAAAGACTAAGTCTTTTCTGATTCAAGATTTAATAATTCATTTCCTAACAGAAACTACCAACTCAGTATTTCTAAGCATCAGATGGAAGTTCATTTATTCATCAGAATCTCTACTAAGCAGATAACTGGAATTAGATTTAATGGAAAGCAGAGATGGGAAATCATCTTCAAGTAGTTGGCTACAGGTCTCTTCTGGGGTCAGCCTGTCCTGGGCAATAGGAAAAGTCCTAAATTCTAATATTAGATTGTAGAGTCTGGCCCTGTGCAAAGATATCCTTTAGAATTCCAAGACGTTTTTTCCTTCTTCTGGGAGTTAACATGACACCGTATTTAATCTTTTGAGCTCCATGCAACGTTAACTCTACTAATTAAGGGAAGACTTAAAAATTTAGTTAAAATAATTACCAGTCTAAACTCTGGACTGCTTTTTTTTTTTTTCCCCCTTAACTGATATCCCACTTATCTTTAGACAGATACTTAACCCTAAAACTGAGCCGGCACTGAAAAATATCCACAGTCTCAACATGCACTGTGTAGAACTGTCTGGAATTAGTATCTTATTCACAGACCCAACATACATTTAGCACAGTTGTGCTGCCAGCCAAGGCAGGGCTGAAAGTCAGGGTCTTTTTTTCCTTAAACTTTATTTAATTAAATATATTACATTCAGCAGGAGCAGAAACCCAGGCCATTATTCCTAAAACTGGATCCAGAAGGGCTACTCACATGGGAGTACACTGGATTTCATAGGAAAATACATCTTGCTGCTAGATCTTTAAAGCGACGGTGTATTTGTTTGCTAATGCTGCCAGAAAGCAATGCACTAGAAATGGAACAGATTATAAAAAGGGACTTTAATAAGTTACAAGTTTACAGTTCTAGTGCTGAGAAAATGTCCAAACTGAGGCACCAAACAGAGGTTGTCTTCACTCAAGAAAGGTTGATGCTGTCTGGAACACTTCTATCAGCTGGGAAGGCATGTGGCTGGCATCAGCTGGTCCCTTGCTCTTGGGCTCCATTGCTTTCAGCCTCTGTTTTCTAAGAGGCTTCCTCACTTGGCATCTGTGGACCTTCAGTTAGTTCCTCCAGGACACAACTCTGGGTTCTGGCTTGCTTAGCATCTCATGGGAAGGCACATGGTGACATCTGCTGGGCCCTGCATCTCCAAACATCTGGATCTTGTATTGGCTCTGTCAGCTCTGAAATAACTTGTTTTAGTTTGTTAAAGCTGCCAGAGTGCAGAAATACCAGAATTAAAGCAACTTTTAAAAACGAGAGTTTATTAAGTTGCAAGTTAACAATTCTAAGGTTATAAAAATGCCCAAACTAAGGCATCCAGGAAAAGATATCTTGGCTCAAGGAAGGCTGATGAATCTAGAATACCTCTGTTAGTTGGGAAGGCATAGGGCTGATATATGCTGGGGTCTTGGCTTTAGGTCACCTCTGTCAGCTGGGAAGGCACATGGTGACGTTTGCTAGCTTTCTCTCCTGGCTTCTTGTTTCATGAAACTCTCCTTGGGATATTTTGCATCTTCATCTCCAAAAGTCTCTGGGTGTATGGTTTCTATCATCACTGAAGCTTTTACCAAAATGGGTCCCTCTTAAAGGGCTCCAGTAAGCCAGTAAGCAGCCCTACCTTAAATAGGTGGAGACGCATCTCCATGGAAACGACCTAATCAACAGGTATCACCCACAATTGGGTGGGTCACATATCCATGGAAACAATAAAAAGATCCCACCCAACAATATTAAATGAGGATTAAAGAACATGGCTTTTCTGGGGTATACAACAGTTTCAAACCGGCACACAACTGTTCTCCAAGCATCTGCACTGGCTCTGCCAACCATCTGTCTACATCTGCATCTGAGATTTCTTCAAAATGTTTCCCCCTTTAAAGGACTCTAGTAAACTAATCAAGAGCCATCTTGAATGGGTGGCGTCACAACTCCATCTAAGCAAAATGTCACACCCACAACTGGATGCACCACATTGCTGTGGAGGTAATCTAATCAAGAGTTTCCACCCTACAATATTAAATCACAACAAAGAGAAATGCCTGCCCCAACCACATTGAATCAGCATTAAAACATGGCATTTCTGGGGTACATAATAGTTTCAAACTGGCACAGATGTTTTCTTTCTTTCTTTTTTAAATTTTTTCGGAGCTATACCTCCCCAGAATCATATACCTGACTCAGATAATGAGGTTGTATGACTTCATATATTGAAATAAAATCTAAACATAATAACAAAATATTACTTTGAACTTAAACTGCCCTACCACCCACTGAGTTTCCCATCCATGTAATGACATCTCACAGTTTTGTAAATGAAAGCATGTGCTCACCTCCTTTTACCAAAGGAGTGGACAGTTACCCCAACCCAAAGGGAATGGGGAGATGGGGCAGAAAGAGCTTGCATTTGCTGAAATATGTAGGTATCTGGGGATGAAGCTCTAAGGATCACAGAAAGTCATCTCCTCATCTGTCACTTTCAAAGGGCTGCATGTCACCAGGTGGATGGGAAATTATGGCCTTACAAATTCACAGCAAAAAATATTCTGTGAATTTCCCCAGTAATTTTTATTTTGGTGTTTAATAACCTTTATAGAGCATGTTCTTGTGTTTTAAATTAATTTTTCTCCTACTGCTTTTCTTCATGTAACAGCATTATGGAAATATAATTCAGGTACCACATAATTTACCAATTTAAATTTTTAGTATATTTGCAGACATGTGCAGTCATCACCACAGTCAATGTTAGACGTTTTCATCACCTCAGAAGAAAACCATGCACACTGTGTTAGTTAGATTCAGTTGTCAACTCGGCCAGGTGAGCACACCTAGTCTTGTTGCTGCGGACATGAGCCAATGGTATGTGAACCTCATTTGTTGCTAATTACATCTGCAGTCGGCTAGGAGGCGTGTCTGCTGCAATGAGTGATGTTTGACTTAATTGGCTGGTGCTTAAATGAGAGAGCTCAACATAGCACAGCCCAAGCAGCTCAGCATACCTCATCTCAGCACTTGCAGCTCAGCCCAGGCCTTTGGAGATGCAGAAAGAAGTTACCCCAGGGAAACATGTTGGAACCCAGGGGCCTGGAGAGAAGACCAGCAGAGACCATCCTGTGCCTTCCACGTAAGAAAGAACCTCAGTGGAAAGTTAGCTGCCTTTCCTCTGAAGCCAACAAAATAAATCCCCTTTTATTAAAAGCAATCCGTCTCTGGTGTGTTGCATTCCGGCAGCTAGCAAACTAGAACACACACATTAGCATTAGCTATTAACACATGTGGGTGCTTCTACCTAAAGAAAAATGCATTTACTCTTAACCCATTTCTGTGGATATGGACTCATTGTAAATAGGACCTTTTGATCCTTCACTTAAGGTGTGGCCCAACTGAGTCAGGATGGGTGGTCTTAATCCTATTATTGGAGCCTTATAGTGAAAACCAGAGAGAGCAGCCAGAAGCTGAAGTCAACGGGACTGGAACAAAAGAAGAATTTCTATCTCAACTTCAGTGAACGAGCTTATATTGGGGAATTTATTGAAACTTTCTTTGGAATTCCCAATTTGTGGCCTGCCTCATGGAGTCCTCATGTTTGCATGAGCCAATTCCTATAATAAATCTCTTAATATGTACACATATATGTATTTATCATGTCGGTTCTGTTTCTCAGGAGACCAGATGACTAATACATCACCGTATGCCCTTAAACGCTAAACAACCATTAATCTACTTTCTGGCCCTATGGATTTCTCTATCTGGGCTATTTCATATAAATGGAATCATATAACATGTGTACTTTGTGTCTGACTTCTTTCATTTAGCATAATGTTTTCAAGATTCACCCATGCTGAATGAAATAAGCCAGACACAAAAGGACAAATATTCTATGAACTCACTGATATGAAATAATTAGAATAAGAAAATTCATAGAATCAGAAACTGGAATATAGGTTTCCAGGTGTTCGGGTTTGCTAAAGCTGCCAAGTGCAATATAACAGAAATAGGTTGGCTTTTACAATGGGGATTTTCTAAAGCCATGAAAATGCCAAAATTAAGGCATCAGCAGGATAATACCTTCTCTGAAGAGAGGCCGCTGGCATCTGGGACAGCTCTGTCACATAGGAAGGCCCATAGCCAGTGTCCATTGGTCCTTCTCTCCAGGGTTGCATGGCTTTCAACTCCCGACTTCAGTGGCTCTTTCAGCTTCTGTGGGTCCTTGCTTGCTTCTCCAGGGCTTTTCTCTCTAAGCTATCTCCAAACTTCTCTGGGTGTTTCTTTCTGAGCTTTCTCTGCCTTTTCTATCCTTTACTCTCTCATAAAGGACTCCAGTAAAAGGATTAAGACCCATCTTGAATGAGGTGGGTCATAGCTCAAGTTGAAATAACTAAACCAGAAGGTCCCACCTACTCACAGGAATGGATTAAAAGGACATGGTCTTTTCTGGGATACATAACAGCTCCAACGAGCACACCAGGGGTCTGGGCTGGAGATAGGGAATGGGGAAGTTCGTGCTTAATCAGGACAGAGTTTCAGGTTGGGGTGATAGGAAAGTGCTGGTAATGGACTGTGGTGAGGGTGGCTCAATGCTGTGAATGTAATCACCACCACTGAATTATATGTTTGATTGGGGTGAAAAGGTTGTCTATAAAAATTAAAATTAATTTAATTAATAAAAATATAAAACCACATGGCACTGTATAAAACAAATAATGAATACTAATGTAAGCTATGCAGTATAGCTAATAGTGCAATTAAAATACTACTCTTTCATCCGTGGTAACAAAGGTATCAAACTAAAGCAAATTGCTCCTTATAGGGAAACCAGGTATGAGGTGGGAATATACAAGGACTCTGTATTTTCTGCATTTTTTTTCCCCATAAATCTACAATTTCTCTAATTGAAAAAAATAAAGATAACAAGAGCACAGCACAATGCCTAACATGTAGTAAACTGTCAAGGCATATGGCTGCATAGTTGGAGTGCCAGGGTCAGCGCGTCCTCTTCCCTCCCTGCGGAGTGCCCTAGCACTGGGCTTGGACTCTCTTCTCTATGACACAGGCCCTTGGACACCCAGTCTCATGGCTTCCAAGGCAATCTACATATTGACACCTTCCAATGTTAAATTTCTATTCCAGATCTCTCCCCAGAACTCCAGAGTTTTATTTCCTTCTGCCTGTGCAATATTTCCACTGAGCAGTCTCATACGTATTTCCCATTTAACAGCTCCAAGACCAGCCCGTGATATCTTGTCCCCGCCCCCCACACCTGCCCCTCCTGGGTCTTCCCCACCTCGGTGGCTCTTCTGGAAAACTCTGAAGTCATCCTCTCCTTTCCCATGTGACATCCAATCCCCTGGCAAAATCCGCGGGCTTTATTTATAACAGGCCTAGAATCCAAGCGTTTCCCAGCAACGGGAGCTCTCCCATGCTTGTCCAGGCCGCCATCATGTCTCACCTTGATTATTCCACCAGCTCCTGTGCCTTTGCTTCTGCCCTCGCACTCCACTTCCATTCCCCACAGGCAGCTGGGATAACCCTGTCGCTTCTCTGCTCAAAGTTCTCCCCGGGCTTTCAGCTCAGTCAGAACAGCGGTCCTTACTTAGATGGACAAGGCCCGTTCCATCCCCACCTCACACCTCAAGGGCCCTCTGAGCTCATCTCCACTGCTTTCCCCCCTTCCTTTGGTGCCCCAGCCTTGCCTAGCTGCTCTTCCTACATGCCAAGCATCTCTCGGCCCAGAACAGGCTTCTCTCATATCTCTGCCTTCCTTCAGGTCTTCACCCCAACGTGGAGGAGTGAGGCCTCCTGGGACCCCTTCCTAAACACGCAGGTAGCCTTGTGGGTGCCCTAAACCATCAGATCCCTTCCCCCTACTTGGCTCTTCTCCAAAGACCACCTCCCACACTAGGTAATTTGCTTGTTATTTGCATTCATTATTTGTCCCCCTCTACCAAATGGTCAACCCCACAAAGGCAGATATACACATATTTTTAAGTTTTGGAGGTAATTCTTGCTGTTGTTGTTTTTTTACTTAAAAAAAAATAAACTTTTTATCCCAGAAAATTTCAAGTTTACACAAACATGTACAGAATAGTATATTGAACCCCCAAATGCCTGTCACCCAGTCTCAAAAACATCAACTCATGATCAGTCTTGTTTTATCGACACCTCAAAATCTTCCATTTCCTCCAGTATAATTTTGAAACACATCCCCGGCATCCTATCATTTCGCCCGTAAATATCCCAGTATACATCTCTAAATCTAAAACAATAAGTGCTCTTCTTTTAAATGTGACCGCAATAATATCACACCCAACATTTAACAATAATGTCTTGATATCATCAAATATCTATCCTGTGTTCAAATTTCTAATTGTCTAAGAGATATCTTTTTTTGAACAACCTGTTTAAATCTGGAGACGTGAAGGTATATTTGAATTTGTAGACTTAAATCCTCACCACCTGGAATAGCACCTGGCATGTAGTAGACACACTATAAATTTTTGTAAATTAGTATTCACTAAATCATATTTGCATGAACATATTTATGGCATAATTAACACAGTTTCTTCCTTCCTTTAAGTCCCAAATCAAATGTTTCTGCCCTAAGTAGCATTTCCTGACTCCAGCACATCTTACTTCCATGTAATTTATCCCCCTTTGCTTTTGGCCCTAGTACTTCATAGGTTCCTCAAAAATGACATTTATGTTTATTTGTGTTGCTTTCTTTTCTGCTAGATAGTGGTTTTAAGGATAGGCTTATTCATCCTTGAATAGCACCATGCTGCTTATTGTCAGCAGCGAATATGTTTGCTGTGGAAATGGAATTAACCAGAAAATACCTACTGGGTGGCAGCTGTCTTAGGTTCTCAGGGCTGAGGGAACAAAGTACCACAATGCTAGATGAATTACAACAACAGAAATGCACTGTCTCACAGTTCTGGAGGCTAACAACCTGAAATCAAGGTGTTGGCAGCTCCATGCTTGCTCTGAAGTCTGCACAGAGAGCTCCGCTTCATGCCCGTGCCCTGGTCTCAGGGGGCCCCGCTCCACGCCTGTGCCCTGGTTTCCAGCGGTGGGTTGGTGGCAATCCGCGGCGTGTTCCCTCTGCCTGTCTGCCTACGTCCAGCCTTCCCTTCTCATAAGGGCCCCAGCTGTTCCCACCCCGATTCAGATCAGCCTCATCTTATCACATCTTCAAAGACCTTATTTCCAAATAAGATCCCATTCACAGCTCAGGGCTGAGGACTGGAGCATGTCTTCTGGGGGACACAATGAACCCCGTAACAACCATACATGCCATGAACCATTCCAGGGACAAAGTGACCCTGGTAGGAAATGGAAATAAATATAAAACCTGATCCCTGTCCTTGGGAGTTGGCATCTAGCTGGGGAGACGAGGTGCTTATCCTCTACGTAAGACCCCGCGTGTTCCCGGCGCCTTGCTGGGGGCAGACACCAGAACATGTAACCAGATGCCTAAACTCCAGCTGGGCATTCAGTGCCACCCACCAAGTGTAAGTCAATAAACATATGTTGAATGGATTTTCTCATAATACCTACCCACGTCTCAGTAAGTGCTGTCTTCATGGAGGCCTGGAGAGGGAGTGTGAATGATGTGTTTGCATCTAAGAAAGCTCAGTGACATACATCGCAATCTCCACTAGTTGTCAGAAGAGATATTTCCTGTGTTAACTTGCTGGGTTAAAAAAGTGCTATTTGGTGAAGAAAGTTTTTACTATTGCCCTCTCCTCCCATTCCCTAGTTTTGGCCTAGTTTAAATCACATTCTGTAGTCAACCACCTTTTCCCAGCAATATGGGTGGGCATCTGTGCTGCTGTTCAAGCCCTGTCTGTATCTCCCCTCACCTCTGCTACCATCTCCCACCACACGGATCCCCTCAGGCCTAGAGGTGTAGCCTGGCTTCCAAAGGATGAACCAAGGTGTGCCGGTTTGAATCTTTGATGGACCCGGAAAAAGCTATGTCCTTTAATCCTCATTCAATATTGCTGGCTGGGAGCTTTTTGATTGTTCCCATGGAGATGTGACCCACCCAATTGTGGGTGGTAACTTTTGATTAGATGGTTTCCATGGAGTTGTGACTCCACCCATTCCAGGTGGGTCTTGATTAGTTTACTGGAATCCTTTAAAAGAGGAAACATTTTGGAGAGAGTCCCTTTGAGAGTCAGGAGAACCAAGAGAGGCTGCACAACCAGAGACCTTTGGAGATGATGAGAGAAAATACCCCTGGGGGGAGCCTCATGAAACAGGGAGCCTGGAGAGAAAGTTAGCAGACATCACCATGTGCGCCATGGGCCTTTCCAGTTGGGAGAGAAATCCCTAATGTCATTAAGCCTTCTTGAACCAAGGTATCTTTCCCTGGATATTTTAGATCGGATATTTCTATAAACTTGCTTTAATTGGGACAATTTCACAGCCTTAGAACTGTAAATTTGCAACTGAATAAATTCCCCCTTTTAAAAGACATTCCAGAAAAAAAAAAAAGCCATTCCATTTCTGGTATATTGCATTCTGGCAGCTAGCAAACTAGAATACAGGGGAAGGGCTGACACAGGTCCTGATATTAGGGTTCAGGTCTTAGTTGACCTCGAGTTTCATTTTTGAATTAGTCTCATCACTTTTAGTTTTATCTACTTCTTCCTACAATTAGTTTCATCCTTATAAATATTTTTATTAGTTCATTTGTTCATTTCAAAATATTTCTTCTTAACACCTAGTATTTGCCAGGCACTGGGGAAATAACAGATAAATAAGACATAGTATGGGCTGTGTCCCTGGCCACTTGAGTGAGTTTACAATCTAGCAAAGAGGGATTGGAATATAAAAAAATAAGTACATGGGCAGGCCATGGTGGCTCAGCAGGCAAGAACACTTGCCTGCCAGGCCAGAGGACCCGGGTTCGATTCCCAGTGCCTGCCCATGTATATAAAAAAATAATAATAAGTACACTAAATTGTAAATTCCATATAGGAACTTTAATTTGCAGAGATACCAATATTGTGTGTGTGTGTGTGTTCTAGTTTGCTAGCTGCTGGAATGCAATATACCAGAAACGGAATGGCTTTTAAAAGGGGGAATTTAAAGAGTTGCTAGTTTACAGTTCTAAGGCCAAGAAAATGTCCCAATTAAAACAAGTCTATAGAAATGTCCAATCAAAGGCATCCAGGGAAAGATACCTCGGTTCAAGAAGGCTAATAAAGTTCAGGGTTTTTCTCTAAGTGAGAAGACACATGGCGAACACAGTCAGGGTTTCTCTCTCAGCTGGAAGGGCACATGGCAAGCAAGGCATCATCTGCTAGCTTTCTCTCCTGGCTTCCTGTTTCATGAAGCTCCCCGGGAGATGCTTTCCTTCTTCATCTCCAAAGGTTGCTGGCTTGTGGGCTCTCGTGGCTATGTTGTTTTTCTCTGGTTCTCTCTCAATCTCCATTCTCCAAAATGTTTCCTCTTTTATAGGACTCCAGAAACTTATCAAGACCCATCCAAGTAGGTGAAGACATGTCGTCACCTAATCCAGTTTAACAACCACTCTTGGCTAAATCACATCATCCAGGGAGATGATCTGATTACAGTTTCAAACATACAGTATTGAATAGGGATTATTCTACCTTTATGAAATGGGATTTTGATTAAAACATGACTTTTCTAGGGGGCATACTTCCTTTTTTTTTTTTTTTTTTTTTTAATTTGCATATGGGCATGAGGCACCAGGGATTGAACTCCAGACCTCCAGCATGGCAGGTCGGAGCTCTGCCTGCTGAGCCATGGCAGCCGCCCGGCATACTTCCTTTTAAACCAGCACAGTGTGTGTCAGAAATAGATGATTAAACAAGAATTTCCGGCAAGACATCATCCATATTAATTGGAAGAGGTCCTGGAAAGTCTCCACAGAGGAGAATATCCTTGAGAGTAGGTACTGACCAGGTACCTGGATTTGGGATGGGAGGAATTCCTGCTAGAGGGAAAAACACAAGGGAAGACAAAGATATGGAAAATCCAGAGGCCTCATACAACTTGGACCTGCGAATAGTTTGATTTGGCACAGTCATAGGGTACAAGAGAAGAGGATGAGTGCTGAGAGAACAAGACCAAAGTCCCAAAGCTGCATGTGGTGAAGGACCTATTATTTTTATTACAAGTTTGAATCTATAACGAACTGATATTTTGGTAGGCAGAATAATTTTTTTAGCCTTTCTGTATTTGATGGACATTTACGTTGTTTCCTCTTTTTGACTATTATGAATAATGCTACTATGAACATTAATGTACAAGTTTTTGTGCATACATGTGTTTTCAGTTCTCTTGGGCATAAACACAGAAGTGGAATTGCTGGGTCATATGGCAAGTGTATGTTTAGCTTTTTGAGGAACTGCCAAATTGTTTTCCACAGTGAGTGCACCATTTTACAATCCAATCAGCAGTGTATGAGGGTTCCAAATTCTCCCGTCTTCATCAACCCTTGTTATTATGTATCTTTTTTATTTTGGCCTTCATAATAGGTGTGAGGTATCTCATTTGTGGTTTTGATTTGTATTTCCCTAGTGACTAATGATGCTGAGCATCTTTTCATATCCTTATCGGCTATTTGTTTATCTTCTTCAGAGAAATGTCTATTCAAATCATTTGCCCATGTTTAATTGGCTTATTTGGCTTTTTGTTGCTGTGTTGTAAAAGATCTTTAAATATTCTATATAGTGGACTTTTATCAGATATATGACTTGCAGGTGTTTTCTCCTGTTCTGTGGATTGTCTTCCACTTTCTTGATAGTGTCCTTCGAAGGACAAAAGTTTTTTAATTTTAGTGAAGTCTAATTAATCTATTATTTTTTGGTAGCAGTTTTTTTTGGTATCATGTCTAAGAAATCATTGCCTTGTTCACAGTCATGAAGATCTATTTCTAGAATTTCTTTTAAGAATTTTATAGTTTTAGCTCTTATGTTTAGGTTTGGATTCATTTTGAGTTATTTCTTTATATATGGTGTGAGGTTGAGGTCTTAATTCATTCTTTTGCATATGTATAGCCAATTGTCCTATTTGTTGAACAGTTATTCTTTCCTCATTGAATTGTCTTAGCCCACTGGTTGAAAATTTATTTCTGGACTCTGAATTTTACTCCTTTGGTCTTTATTTCTGTCCATGTGCCAGTTCCACACAGTCATGAATATTGTAGCTTTTGTAATAAGTTTTAGCATGGAGCAGCATCAGTCCTTCAACTCTGTTCTTTTTTCAAGATTGTTTGGATGATTCTAGGACTTTTGAATTTCCATGTGACTATTATGATACACTTGTCAATTCCTGCAAGAAAGGCAACTGGAAATTTGATAGGGATTCTGTTCAATTTGCAGTTGTAGTTTTTTTTTTTTGATGGTAGGGGACTGCAATATCATCTTAACAATATTAAGTCTTCCAATCTATGACATAGGATATCTTTCCATTTTTAAATTCTTGTTTAATTTCTTTCAATGATGTTGTGTAATTTTCAAGGTATACGTCTTGCATCTGCTCTACTATTTGAAATGGAACACACATGTACTTTTTGTCAAACTCTCTACTTTAAAATGGCATCAAATATAACTTTCTATTTTGGTACTGGTAGGATAACTTAGAATTTTATGATCTCCTTAAAAATAACATATAATGTAAATTCACAGAATGAAGTTATAGGGGGTGATTAGGAAAATTCATAAGTAGGGATGAAACCTCTGGCCTCATTAATTTTTCCTTTCTAGAGGTCAGAATGATAATAAGTCATGAATAAGGCAGGCTGAGGCTCAGGTACTTTCCTGGAAGACACACAGAGTGCATGCTTGCCCTGAGGGGTCAAGGAATTGCATCCATATATCTATAGGCTTGAGCCTCTGTTGTTTAGGAATCCTGCTAACTTATTCTTTTTATATGGTATCTTCATAAATAAATTAGGATGCCAATTAATGCAAAAGTAGGTTGTCGAAGGATTTCCCCCTTGGGCTATTAATTTAATATCTCTGAAGAACAAGGGAAAAAAAGTTAGGACACTTTCTTTCTTTGCTGGAAATTTTGCCTGGATATGGCTGCAGATGGCTGAAAAGCTGAGGGCACCTCTTCAGTTGAAGCATCCATCACTGAGGTTGTGAAATCCAATGAAGGGAGTTTCTACCTTGCTGTTATAGTACTTGTACAGGTGCGGCATTATTGCATTTGATTGTTTAAGTGTCATGTGAAATTCTTTGATCCAGTATTTGTCTCTTGTTCTGTGCAAACTTACATCTCATGGTAATTAAAACAATTAAACTATGTTGAAGCCTAGAATGGGGACGCAGCCTCAAGTTTGACTACCACCAAAAGAGAGCAATTATTTGTAGTAACTACCTATTAGGGGAGGACCTGCCCTAAGTGCTTTATCTAAATGATCTCACCTGGACCTCGAACAGTCCTTTGAGTATGTTCTATTAGTAATTCTGTTTTCCAGATGTGGAAATGGAGGCTTAGAGGTTATAAAGACATAAGTTTCCATTTTCCTCTTCCCCCAGCCCAAGACTTTTTCTCTCCATCTTCTGTTAATAGCACTTTCCTTAGAGGAAATCTTGTGCCCTACTCCCTAAATTTCATATCCTTGGAAAATGCTTTCTGCTCTTCAGGGAGTGTGAACAAGGAACCCAGGCTCAGGCAATCTGAGAATGGTGAGTCTGATTGGGGTCCTGTTCATGGATTTCTTAGCTGGATGTTGAGAAAGAAACTTTCTATTTCTTCTAGGGCCACTAACATAGAAAGACGGAAATCTTCACTACAGTTCTCTCTCCTCCTGCAGGTTGGGGGGAGTCCTGCCTGTAAGAGAAGAAAATGAGATGCACATACCAAGGCAACCTGGCCAAGAGATGGAGTGAAACAATATTGCTAGTTCTGAGTCTCCGAGGCCAGGTCTCTCTCTAAAGTGAGACAAGAAATAACCCATTTTTGCTTACTTATTTGAGTTACAGTTTTTGTCACTTGTAACTAAGAGAGTTAATGTTTGCCCACAATTATGTAATTAAGAAGATCACAGAATTGGTTTTAAATTCATGCCAGTCTAGTTCCAAAACCTGTGCACTATGCAATACTATGTCCATCTTATATTGCTACAAGCCAAACACTTTAATTTAGTCAATTATTAACCAGAAGAAAAGATTATGAATGGGGAATGATCACAACTGACAGGCCTCCGCAACCCAAATATACAAACTTGTGTCCAAAGAGGAACAAAATACACATGTATTTTCAAAGAGAAGAGAACGCATTTCTTTCTCTCCTGGAATAAATCACCACAGATGGTGTGCTGGTTTGAAAGGATGTATGTATCCAAGAAAAGCCATGTTTTAATCAAAATCCCATTGCGTAGAGGCAGAATAATCCCTATTTAAAACTGTATGTAATTAGATCATCTCCCTGGAAATGTAACCCAATCAAGAGTGGTTGTTAAACTGGATTAGGGGAGATGTGTCTCTACCCATTTGGGTGGGTCTGATTAGTTTCTGAAGTCCTTTAAAAGAGGAAACACTTTGGAGAATGAAGGCGATTCAGGAGATTCAGAGAGAGCAGAGCAGAACGACATAGCCACAAGAAGCAGAGTCAACCAGCCAGTGACCTTTGGAGATGAAGAAGGAAAATGTCTCCAGGGGAGCTTCATGAAACAGGAAGCCAGGAGAAGAAGCTAGCAGATGATGCCGTGTTCGCCATGTGCCCTTCCAGATGAGAGAGAAACTGTGACTGTGTTTGCCATGTGCCTTCTCACTTGAGAGAGAAACCCTGAACTTCCTCGGCCTTCTTGAACCAAGGTATCTTTCCCTGGACGCCTTGAATTGGACATTTCTATAGACTTGTTGTAATTGGGACATTTTCTCAGCCTTAGAACTGTAAACTAGCAACTTATTAACTTTCCCTTTTTAAAAGCCATTCCCTTTCTGGTGTATTGCATTCCGGCAGCTAGCAAACTAGAACAGATGGTAATATGAGTTCTGGGAGAGTAATGGAATATTTCCTGTGACTTTGGGTGTAAATATCTTTATCTAAACTGAGTGATCTGATATAGCAGACTGAGGTAATGACTGCCAGTGATTTATGGGTATGACTAAGAGGTGGAAGAATGATCCAGTGTTACAAGTGGAGCTTAATAATTCATAGTAGAATTTGACCTGGTTTGTTACACAGTGTACGATGACAAGCAAACCTCAACATGTAAGATGTCCACTGCCATCTTTTACCCATTCCGTATTTGTTTTGACAGCTTAACGACTAAAATTTACAATCATGCAAAGTTCAACATAAGTTTTATTATAATATAGCTTTAAATAGGGTGAAAATTATCTCAAATACAAGGAGACACTGACAAAGACGCATACACCCCACTTCTCAATATATCCACCCAGACATCTATCGCCCATGTTTCAAGTCTCTAGACATCACTTAAAATATCTACCCTCAAATTCAAAATTACAAAAGGCTCCAGTTGCTGACTACAGTGCAATAAAAGTAGAAATTAATAACTACAGTATATGCAAGAATGACTTGGCAATTAAAAACCACCCTCCTAAATGGACCCTGGGTGAAACAGGAAGTAGCAAAAGAGCTGTGTCAGAATGGTTGGGAATGGCAATAGTTAGAATATTACAAAGCAAAATTCATGATTTACGACTAAGCTTTTCTTAGAAAGAAAGAATGAAAAGGGTAATGGAAACTTTAGGTCACAAAGTCATAAAAGGAACAGTAAAACAAACCTAAAGAATGAATGAGAAAGTAACTGATATTAAATAAAAGTTCAGTTAATACTTTAGAATATGTGTGTGTATGTAATTTAAAATAGTAGAATTAAAAAATTGGAGGTTATTCAGTTTTGTAACTAAAAACTTTCATTAATGTGAATAATATTCTCAAGGTTTTCTAGAATGAGAATATCCTATAAAAGTCTTTGTCTGAAAGTTAAAAAGTTTTAAGTCTAGTGAAAAAAGTATATATTAATTAAATGTTTTTAATACTCAAAACAGTTTGACTTTGGAAAAGAAACTGAATTTACCCAGAGAGGGAAAACTTGAAGATAAGTAAGCATCTTTGGTGTGGTTATAACATTTTGAAATAAGCAGTTGTTTCAAAACTATCATCACTTAGTTTCCTGAAAGTTGTTGTAAGGGATAATAGATAGAAGTGCAATTCTAATTTTAGAGATTCTAATTTATTCATTAAATTACTATACATGGGCAGGTCACATTGGCTCAGCAGGCAGAGTTCTCGCCTGCCATGCTAGAGACCAGGGTTTGATTCCTGGTGCCTGCCCACACACACACAAAAAAAAAAAAAAAAAAAAAAAAAAAATTACTATACATAAGCAGTTATGAAAGTAATCTTATTTATTTTATATATTTACTCAGTATGCTTTTCATTAGTTCCAGTGTGTTGAAAATAAGATATGCTGGCATCTGTTTCAGTGCCCAAAAATACTTTGAAAGCAATCTTGCTAAGAAAATTCTTCTCAAGGATGAAATACTATTCATTAAAAGGACTTGTGAAATAATTTATACGTTTGTTATAAAATGGTTACCTATAGGTGTATTTGTCATTTTATTTAAAAAAATCATTTATTTTGAGAACCAACTGGCATTTATTAGGTGCCTTCTGTGTGCCAGGTACTTTAACCAATGTTACTTTCATTGACTACTCAGAAATGTACAAATTTGCTATTTTTAATACTAAAAAAAAATAAATAAAAAATTGAAGGTTAATTCTTTGGGGCAAGATTGGCAATCAATACCTAGCAGAAAAGTGGTAGATAATTTTTGCTCTGAATGTAAAGAAAGGGACTTAACGATATTTGTCTAATTATACAAGCAATAAACACTTAATAATAAACGCTCAGTAATAATAACAAAAACTAGAAAATAAGGGCAAAATAAGATCATTTAATAGTTTAACACCCCCATTTTACTCATAGCACACTTGTTTTCAATCAATTAATTTCTTACCCACTGACATTCCCAGTCTCTCATCTCAGACTGTTCATCCCAGAAATATCACTGAATAATTAATTCCATTATTCCTCTGAGCTGTCAGTTGTATTCTGACCTTGATACCCAAATACACAGCGAAGCCCTTCCTGCCTGGGCAGAAGTAGAGACACCTCCGCGCTGGTGTAAGCGCCCCGTGGGCTCCCTTTTCGGGGCCCTGTGGCACACTGCCCATCAGGAGCCGTGGTCCCAGCTTGAGCAAAGCTGCCATTGTTAAAATCTTGGCTGGGAGCGGGCGGATCGCGGTGAGATCTCCACTCCGCTCTTTCCTCCCACTCTCCAATTTCCTGCTTGTGTTTCCCACCCGCCAACTGGAAACCGGAGGGCCCGGGAGCCCGGCTGGTGCTGGGCTTTTATCTGGGCAGGTCAGTTTCCGCAGAGACTGGCAGAGCCGGGAGGAGCCCCTGCAGGGAGAAATGCAGCACCACCAGCTCGCTGGAAGCCCTTCTCGTCCCCGGGGACCTAATCTGGCCGCATTGAATTTCTCCCTCTCCCTCTGAATCCTGGCCTTTGCATGTATTGTTTTCTCTGGCAGGAATCCCCTCACCGCATTTTTTTTTTTTCGGCTAACAAACAAAACAAAACTTCAAGATCCAGCTCAGATGTCCCTGTTCTCTCTTTCACCGACACACATGGGGAACCGGACCCGGGAGTCAGGCCCTCCATCTGCCAGCTGGCGGGATGTTAGGTGAGGTGCCCCTCTGGTTAACTTCTCTCTTGCAAAATCAGAGTGAGAAAACCGGCCTGGACATCCCTTTCTCAAGGCTCCCGAAAGGATCAAGTAACTTAAAATGCTCCCTGAAATGCAAATCATTTTACGAATTTAATTTCGCTGTTGCTATTACCGCTGCTTGGAATATTTTTCTATTTGTTCAGACTGATCAGTGTGCACGGTGCAAAAGCAATTTCGGTGGCATTCAAACAACATTCACTCCCCACTTTTTTTTTCTTCCTTTCTTGATCTGTTCACTTCCTTTTCTTTTTCTCTCTCCTTTACCGCATGCTGTTTACACCTGAAAATAAGTTTCTAAGGACACTGCTTAACTTTGCAGTTATATTAAGGCAGTTAAAGAGGTTAGGTCATTTAGTAACGAGGAGTCCTTACAAAAACCAGACCAAACCAAACCAAACTACTCTCCATTCTAAACTGTTAAATTTAAGCCACAGAAGGTTCAGGTAACTAGCAGGGGATTCAGGTAGGCGGAAACGTACCCCCTATAGAGCTCAGAGGAAGGTCAGTGGGCGGAGCCTGGCTGGTAGGGCGGGGCCTGGCCGCGGTTTGCTGGGCGCGCCGCGGCCCGCGCAGCCACCCGCGCTCGCTCGAGGCCGGAACCCCAGGCGTGCGCACGCGGGGCCGGGGCCGGAACTCGGGCCTTGGGACACGGCGGGCGAAGACTACAACTCCCGACATGCCCCGCAGCTAAAGCGGCTTCTTCCTCTGCTCCCCTCTTCCTTCTTTCCTGTTCTTGTGACAGTGACTGATGGTTAAGAATTGTGTGGTTGTACATACGGAACGATGGGAAGATTCTCTGGGGACCGGAGCCCTAGAACAGTCCATGGAATGCCTCGCCCTTGGCCGGGGTTCGCCTCGGCGTCGCGGAACCCGCCGTCCGACTGGCCTAGTTTCCAGAGAGACATTAATTGCGGCCGGACGCTGTGGCGCGGCGGTTTAATTTTCCGGCGGCGGCTGGTGGCGCCGGACGAGATGGCCCTGACCGGGCTCATCAGGAAACTCGGTAACCGTATGAGACCCTGCGCTGCCCCTCGTTCCAGTCGCTCTCTTGTCGTGGTCGCGTGCCGACAATGGGCGTGTCGGGTTCCCCAGTCAGGCCACCCCTCGACTGTTCTCATTCTCGCCTGGGCAGCTCCCGGGCGCCGCTCTTGGACCCAGTGCGCGTCCCGATGCGCCAGCGCCCAGCCTCTCGGAAAACGGGCTTGTTCTCTTCTTCTCCCCCGGCCCCTTGCAGTTTCAGAAGAAACTCTGGGTAGGAGTCTCTTTGGAGGCGGAAAATAAAGTGGCTTTGTGATGGACTTCTTTGACAGGTCACCAGCTGGCGGAGATCAGGGAACGCGCTCTCAGGAGTATTCTGTGTAAGGTTGAGCACGACCTCATCTGCTACGCTGATCTCATTCAGGAGAAGCTGCTTTTCCTCCATTTGTTGGAATGGTTCAATTTCTCATTTGTTCCAATGAAAGAAGAGGTTCTGAACTTATTGAGCAACTTGGTTCAGGTAGGGTCATTCTGAAATAAAAATAAGACGCTCGAATGTTTTTTTTTTTTTTAGATATTTAAATGTAGCAGTTGTTGAAGGATCGGTACATGGGAAGTGTTTAAATTTTGAAAACACCCTTGAACTTTGAATTTTAATTCAGCTGGGTACATTTGGCTCATCTTCCTTTTCTGTTGTTTATGATGTTGAATTTCACATCGTCTCTCTTATGCTCTCAGGTGCCCTTCAGAGTTTCTGGTGGGTTCTGATTTTTGGAATCATCTCTGGAGGTTCATATGTATCATTCTCTTTTTTCGTTATGTTCTGATATTTGTATGTTACAAATTTTGAAATGTACATGTTACAGATTTGATACGTGTATGAAAGAACACATTTAAGAATAATGTTACAGATTAGGATTAATAGCACAAGTATGTTAGGCTGATTTTCCCATATCTATTTTTCACATTTATGTTCCTTTGTCTCCTTCAAGAGTAGTTAGTTGTCAGGGACAGATGTTAAAGTGCAAGTTTAAATTTTGACAATGAGATCATTATTGGATCAGAAGGGATTCTTAGATTCTTATTACTTTGGCATCCCTTTGATGAATGGCATACATTTTTATGCTTATGGGTTTGGTGGGCACGTTAAGAATATGGAGTAAAACACAGCTGACTCTGTTTTGTAGTTTTTTACCATGTTAGTGTAGAGTTAATAATTCAA
>PVIY010032620.1:0-12726 GCA_004026745.1 Myrmecophaga tridactyla
AGAGACTTGGGTCTTCCTGTGGTCTGGGAGTGACCCAAATGCCCCAAGACCTGGCAGAGTTTTACTGGAGCAGGAGAACTTCCACCTCTGAACTTGGAAGGTGTGGCAGGGGACAAAATAAAAGATGATTTATGATAAGCTCTCATGAGTCTTTTTCTATTTTTAATAAGCCAGTTATACACACACACACACACACACATACAATTACAATATATAGGACTTACTAAAAAATATTACCCCATACCATAATACTGTCCTAGAACTTGGTTTTTCATTTAATAAGCCACCAACCTCTTTCTAGATCAGTTCCTCTAGCTTTACCTTATTCTTTACAACCTCTTCATAGACTTTTTTTTTACATTTCCCCTATTGATAGCATTTGAGCTGCTGTAAACTCTGCAGAGAGAAACATTCTTGGGCGCCCATGCCGAGGGTGGCCTTGCACTCTAGGGTTTTTCTGCAAAGACTTTATAGACTCGGGGACACTCTAAAGTTTGGCTCAAGGGTGGCATTTCAACAGGATTAATTCCCAGAATCGGAATCGCCTATGACAGTAAACATGACTGGCCCTAGGAAGGGCAGCTTCTGCAGAGCGCTGCTGGGGGCTGGGCCTCTCATGTCGGGCGCAGCTGGCGGCACGGTGCCGGTTAGAGATGGGGGCAGCTCAGAGCCGTCAGACCCTGCGGCCCTGCAAGCAGCGGGTCCTACGGCCCAGATGTCACCCCAAGGCCACGGAAGAAACGAGAAGGATGCTGGCTGGGCAGGTGAGGAAGGGGCCTCTTGAGTGATGGCAGATCTTGGATTCAGGTCTTGCGGCTGTAAGAGGGCCTCCCACTCTTGCCATAAAATGGGAAAGTGTAGAGGTTGACCTGGGGGTGCTCAGTTGCTACCTGGGGGCGAGGGCTGCATGCCAGCCCCAGCGAGGGAGGCGTGAGGAGGGCACAGGCGGTGGATGTGGTCATCTCTTTCCTCCGACGCGTATTCGCACCGGCTTTGGACGGAATGTGATTCTGGGGGCTGGACTGGAGGCTCACCCTCAGCCCTGTGTCCTGGGCCACACGCTGAGGATTACCTTCCTGTCACAAGGGCCACCTGGGGCAAGGATGCCACTCCCCCCACCCCACCCCACCCCCCACTTCCTTCCTTTTCCCTTCTGTTTTCCAGGCATGAAGCAGAGCCTCCTGGTTGCCCGGAAAGGGCCTGGCTCCACATCCAGACCCCTGGTGCCGCCCAGGCCTGGGCCAGGCCAGGCCAGTTTGTGAGATGGACAGCTCTGTACCTGCCAGAGTTGCCCAGGAGTGTGGCCTGGGGACCTGCCCACTCTTTGCAGACCCCATCTCTTGGGCTGTGGGCAGCTGCACCCAGATCTCTCTCAATAAGCATGGAGTAGGCCAAGTAGCCAAGTGGAGGCCAGAGGGCAAGGTCCATTCTACTACACACATGCTGTGCTTGACTCCAACAGGATTATAAAAATTCAAATCAGTGGTCACATATAAAAACCATAAGATGGCACATAAAGATGGTCTCTCTAAATATCATTAACTCGGGACCTGATGTTTCTGCCTAGCACAAGCTGTTGGGGTGTCCCCTTCAGCCAGGGTGTATGTTCTTAGTTTGCTTCAGCCTCTCCCACTCCCTACTGCTCATTCCTGGGTCTGCCTCACGCCCTCCTGCTCCCTGCCTACCAGGCGGGCACTGTGTTTGCTACCCCTGATTTAAAGTCAGACAGACGGCTCGGGGTCTGAAGCCTAACTCTGCCGAGGAAAAGCTTTTTGACTTTGGACAATGATGCAACCTCACCAAGTCTCAGATCCTGTCTCTGTGAGGTGGGGGTAGCTGTACCCATCTCACAGGACTGCTGTAAGGATCTGACAAGCCGGTGTGAATTGTGTTGCGTGAGTGCAGTACAACATCACACCTGCACAGCGAGACTGTTCGTGGCCCTGCGGCTGAGCCCTTGTCCTTGTCCCCTCCTCTCTTCTCAGGTGTCCTATGTCATTTTATTTTCTTTTTTTGTGAAAAAAAACATATATACAAAAAAACAGTACCTTTCAAAGCACATCGCAACAATTAGTTGTAGAACAGATTTCAGAGTTTGGTATGGGTTGCAATTCCACAATTTAAAATTTTTTACTTCTAGTTGCTCTAAGGTACTGGAGACTAAAATAAATATCAATATAATGATTCAGCAATTATGCTTGTTTGTTAAACCCTACCTTCTCTGTATAACTCCACCAATACCTTTAATCTTCTCTGACTCTTTAGGGGTATTTGGGCGATGCCCATTCTAACTTTTTCATGTCGATAATATGGAATAGGGGGATGGAACTAGAGAGGCTGGTCCCTCTGCACTTCAGGACTCATCTGGTCCAGGAACCCATCTGGAGGTTGTAGGTTTCTGGAAACTTACCTTAGTACGTGGAACCTTTGTAGAATCTTATGTAAGGCGTCCCACGTCATTTCATTCCAATAGCTCTAGAAACCTTATCTCTTCCAGAAAGCCTCACCAGACTAACCTTGGGAAGGGGGCCTCCTGCAGTCCCTCAGCGTGTAAGGGGAGGACAGCAGGGTGGCTGTTGCTGGCTGATGGAAGGACATGAACTGGAGGGGGTTTGGGTCGCACAACCAATGGGCAGAGCTGATGCCAGAACAGCTTTAGCCTCTGAGGGAGTGGGAAGCACTGAGAGGCCGGGGGAGCTGCTACAGTCATGGCGAGAGCTCTGAGAGTGCTTCCTGGCTTTCTAAGACTTATTGGACCATTCATGACAAGAGGTGTAATGAAGGCCTCTCGGGTGGGCCCCTGAGGCGGGGCTTCACCAGCTCCAGTCCTGACAGCCGGCAGGAGGGCCTGACGATTTCATTGCAAACATCCTTCCCTTTGGTCTCTCTCAGGTGGGGAGGAGGGAGTGAAGGGAGCAGGGCTGGGGAAAGGCTTTCAAAGAAGGCTCCAGAGCGAAAAAAGGCTGAAACACCAAGTCTTTGGATCTCAAACTGCATCTCCAGAGCAGTCTCCCTTCACACCTTGTTAGGATTAGAGAAAAAAGAACCAGGGCAGATGCTTGGGCTGGAGCCTGGAGGGAGGGGGCAGAGGGCCCAGCTGTAAAGGGGATGTGGTAGCTGGCCCAAGCAGGCACCAGCTCGCTGCCAGGGGCACACAGATGTCCAGGTGGCCAGAGAGGTGCATTGCAGATAAAACACTCAGTGACCTGAGTTCGAATGCTGGTATACTACTTATTGCCTGTATGACCTTGACAAGTATTTAGACTTCCTGAGCCTCAGATTTCTCTTCTTCATGGGAACTTGGATGATTAGAAAAGATAATGGCTGTAAAGTGCACAGCATGGTGCTTGGTCGACACTAGGTGCTCAGCAAACGCTAGGTGCTCAGCAAATGCTAGGTGCTCGGTCAACACTAGGTGCTCAGCAAACGCTAGGTGCTCAGCAAACACTAAGTGCTCAGCAAATGCTAGGTGCTCGGTCAACACTAGGTGCTCAGCAAACGCTAGGTGCTCAGAAAACAGTCTAACCTGTTCCCTTGTGACCTCCTCCTACCGTCTACCAGCTAAAGTGTGCTGCGTGCACTTCATGTGAACAACCAAATGGACAGGCATGTTGCTAGCATGTCTTCACAGGTGCACATGTGTGTGTCATGAACACAAATATGCTCATGGGTGTGAGTTATGAGCACTGCTCCCTTGTTGTTGTGGATCACATGGACCCTGTTTATTTTCCATGTTTTAAGTCACCCTTTGGGCCAGCCAATACACCGGGGCCAGCTGCATGGGTGCAGGGCAGAGGTGGTGCCACTTTGGGCAATAGCTTAACTTCTCTGAGCCTGTTAATGGGACCAGAGTGCAGCTGCTGCATCTCAGAGTCACAGTCACTGACTGTGACAAAGACAGGTTCAAGCCTCAGGAACCATGGAAGGCTCCTGGAGTGATACCACGGGATCTGCGCCACAGGGAGGGAGAGGGGTGCAGGGACAGCAGTGGCTGGTTCCCCAAACCCCCGAGGCTGGGTCAGAGCTCTGGCCGAGGCATTGCCCTCACCTGGCGATGACAAAGAGGACACAGCTGACACCCAGGTAAGCAAGGAGCACGTACATCCAGATGTCTGGGGACAGAGGATTGAGGAAGGAGAAGACACTGGGGTTGGTGCCGTTGGGCTTGCGGTACAAGATGCTGACCCCGAGCGTCATGAAGGGCTTGGAGAAGTCGATGGCCTTTTCACGGACGTGGGTGATGGTCAGCGGGGCCACGGCCAGATCTGCCTTCTGCAATGAGAGAGACAAATGGACCATGAGCAGAGCCTTAGACCACCAGGGGACAGAAAATCCATTCTTGGTGGAGGAAGACAAGACAGTGGAGTGGACTCTGTGGCCTGAGGCCCAGGCCACTTAAACACACTTAAATTTTACCACTTGCTGGCTCTCCATGTCCAGAGTGCTAGGAAGAGAGGGATGAATGAGAACTAACCCTTGTTCTCCAAAAGCATATGGGCTTGAGGAGGAGAACCTGCAGAGAATGGAACCCGAATAAAGCTGGAACCCATGTGGTCCAGTCTCAAAAATAACACGCCAAATAAATACAGTCCTGTAGTCTTCAAAAACTTAAAAACAGCTCATGTTCTTTATTTGTATCTTTCAAACATCATGAAGGGGACACAGAATCCACAGCAACCTTTATTTAAATCTGCTTTCCTCTCCCATCCACTTCTTGACTGCTTCAGTTCATTTTTGCTATTCTGTATATCCTAAAAGACCTACCTCCCTGTCCCCATACAAAAATAGTTGGACAAAGATAATATCAGGGCGGGCCACGATGGCTCAGCAGGTAGAGTTCTCACCTGCCATGCCAGAGGACCCGGGTTCGATTCCCGGTGCCTGCCCATGTTAAAAAAAAAAAAAAAAAGATAACACCAGCCTTCCACCCTGGGAGAGTGAGGGCAGAGAAGAAAATGCACAGGCAAAGCCAGAGCCCTCCCTTATAGGACGGTAGGAGAAGGATGAGGCTAGGAACACTCACATGTTGTGAAATTTTAGCCCATTACAGTTTTAATGAGGGTAACAGTTAAAAGTTCCATCTCCTTGGTCTGAGCTTTTTCTGATTAAAAATCACAAACCCCATCTCATCTTTCTAGTCTCACCCCACTGCTCTCTTCTTCTGTGCGGCCCCATTAAACTGCTTCCTGTTTACCACATTCCCTTCTCCTCCTCCTTGCTTTGCACAGATTATGCCCAGTCTAGATTGCCCTCTTCCCCTGGTCTGACTCTTTACCACCTTCCCCAGTCCTTTGAGTATGCTACCTCTTCCATGAAGCCCTCCCTAATAGCCTCCAATTCTAATCCCCCAAGAAGCTGGCTCTGTCCCACTATGGGCACTAGCCAGTTCAGTTTGAATGGCAGTATAGGCAGCCATGTGGCTTTTTCTCTTATCTACCTACTCAAGCATAGTTGGGGGCTGTGACTGATTTGTTGCTTCTTTTCTCCATCCCCATACCTCATAGCAATCTCCATAATATGTGTTAATTAGTAATGTTCCCCTCTGAGAGGCAGCTCCTTGGGCACCTGTGGCTATTTCCACCTTCAAGAATGAACCCAGTTACTTCCCTTAGGACAAAAAGGGAGGCCAGGTCCTGAAGACCAGCAAAAAAGAGCCTGTTGGCCAGGAGGCCCTGCCTCTAGGAAATCACCTCTAGGCAGCTGCCCACTGGTGTGGTCTAGCTCCATCTATTCATCCATCCACCCATCCACCCATCCATCCATCCATCCATCCCCCCACCCATCCACCCATCCACCCACCCATCCATCCATCCATCCATCCATCCATCCATCCATCCATCCATCCATCCATCCATCCATCCACTGTCTTCAGCTCTATGCTAGGCGCTAGGATACAGAGCTGAGCCAAACACACCTGGTTTCTGTCCTCATGGAGCTTACATTCTGGGGGGAGATGGGCACTAATCAAGTACCCACCATATAACCTTATCAGTGCAATCACAGTGGGTGTGATAGATGGAAAGAACAGGCCTTTATCAAGGAGGCCAGAAGAAATAACATTTGAGCTGATATGGGAAGAATGACTTAATTAAACAAAGCTTGAGGGAGATGTGGGAGCAAGTGCAGAAAAAGGAAAGAGTGTATGCAAAGGCCCAGAATGGGAAACTGAGAACAGTGCAGAGAGGTGAGAGAACAGAGAGCCAAGCCTCTCTGCTGAAGCTGGATGGGTCGGCAGCAGTCAGATCATCCAAGGCTTTGAAGGCCAGGTTGGAAACTAAAGAGTTTATCCTTTGAGCACCTGGGAGTGAGGGTGATCTCAGCGGCTCTGCTACCTGTAGTCGGTCTGGAGACCACTGGGACCATCCATGCCCGTGGCCAGCTTCTCACCTGGGGGACGGCCGAGCCCTCTCCGGAGCTGACGGAGGGCTGGGAGACAGGGTTCCTAAACCATTTCTAGTCTCAGCCCAGCAATCATCCCCTGGAGAGGGGGACAAGGAAGGACAGGGTCCATACCCCATGCCCCTGGGGTGGGAGGGCGGTAGTGAGCGGGCAAACTTCTGCAGGCCCTGTCCTTCCTCTTCTGGCATCAGAACCAGGCACAGTCAGAGGAAAGGGAATTCTGGAAGCAAACAAGTCCTGAAGTCTGCAAATCAAGTCTTTCCCTCCCTCTGCAGCTCACAGATGAATCAGTGCCTCAGCCACCATTTCCTGGAACCAAGAACCGCTGAGGGAAGGATCTGTGTCAGGAGAGCTGCAGGCTGGTGAAGTGAAGCTTGGCCCGTTCCACGGTAGACGAAACTCAATAAGCTTCTTCCAGGAAGACCCAGCTTTCCCTTTTCTCTGCACTGCGGTCCTCGAGCTCGGGACAAGGGAGGACAAGCACGTCTCTGCGGTTTCTCACCGATTCACACTGTGGTTTAGGGCTCTCTGGTCCCCTTCCCAGACTCCTTGTAGTTTGAGGATCCTCTTCTCCTGGGGAGGGGGAGTCTAGGGCTGAGGTGGAGGAAGCATGGTTGCTGATGCCACAGGGCCTGGGGCCATCCGGGGCCACCCGGGACAATGCTGGAAAGGGCACTGGCCTGGATTCTAATCTTGCCTGTGTGACACTGGGCAAGTCACGTCACCACTCTGAGCCTCAGTTATCTCATCCAGAGAAGGAAGCCTGCCTTGGGGGGGCTGAAGTGAGTGTGTGTGTGTGGTGTGGGGTGTCCGGGATCTCCACTGGCTCCCGAGAGAGCACACAGGGGTGCTCACCCTTCAGTTCCTGTGCCATTAGCAGGCAGCCCTGAGCCTCTCTCTTGTCTGTTTTCTTTCTTCTCTGATTCCCACCTCACTCCCTTCCCCACCACCAGCATGATTCCACTGGGTGTGGTATACACGTATCCCTGTACATATCCCTGCTAAATAGGGAAAGGTGTATATGTTTCAAATCAGGGGCCAGCGAACTTTTTCTGTAAAAAGCCAAATAGTAAACATTTCAGACACTGTGATCATATTTTCTGTTTTGGTTTGCTAAATGCTGCTGGAATGCAATATACCAATAATGGAATGGCTTTTAGAAAGGAAATTTATTAAGTTACATGTTTACCATTCTAAGACCATAAAAATGTCCAAACTAAGGCCTCCAAAGAAAGATACCTTGACTCAAGAAAGGCCCGTGTCTGTCACATGACTGGTGTCTGCTGGTCCTTGTTCCCAGTTCCATTGCTTCTAGCTTCTGATGCCGGTGGTTTCCTCTCTAAGCCTCTGTGGGCCTTCATTTAGCTCCTCTGGGACATAAATCTGGCGATGTCTGCTGGGCTCTGCATCTCCAAACATCTGTGTCTAGGCATCTGCTCTCTTTGTCAGCACTCCAAGCATCTTCAAATGCCAGCATCCTCTGTTGGCTCTGAAGTAATTGTGTTTTCTCCAAAATCTCTCCCTCTTTAAAGGACACTACTAAACTAATCAAGATCCACCTTAAGTGGACAGAGCCACATCTCCATCTAATCCAAATATCAAACCCACAATTGGGTGTGCCATATCTCCATGGAAGTAATCTAATCAAAGGTCACAAAAAATTGAGCGGGTCAATCTCCATGGAAGTAATCTAATCAAAGGTTTCCACCCTACAATATTAAATCAGGATCAAAGAACATGGCTTTTCTGGGGTACACAACATGTTTAAACTGGCATACCTTGTCTGTCACAACCACTTAGCTCTGGCATGTAGCTAAAGTAGTCATAGACAACGCATGGATGAATGGGCTGTGTACTGACATAACTTTATTTCTGAAAACAGGCAACACCCAACACTGCAGACTATAATTTGCTGACTCTTGTTTTCAATTTACATCAATGGTAGCATACCACAGGCCCTTCTTTCCTCCTTGGACTCTCTCAGAGCCTTCAGAATCTCTCCACCAGCCTTCTGCTCCCTGGTTCTAATGGGTGGGAGTGGGGAGGGTGTCCATGCTATCCTCTGATTACAGCAGCAAGACAGCTGGCCAAAGTGACCATCACAGCGAGTTTTGATGTATGTACTCCCTTGGGCTTCAGGAAGGCTGGAGTTCTCCAGTTTGTTTTCGGTTTAGGCAGGAAATGCTACATTTTATTGCTGGTTACGATTTCCCTGAAAAAGGCATTATTTTGTCCGATCTCCCTTGAAAGATTGGAACAGATCAAGCCTTCGCTGTTTCAGTTCATTACTCAGAACGAAAGACCCGATCTCGGCAGGGTCTTCCCACGTGTGTAGATTTTCTTTGGGGATGATTCATAAAATCAAAGGCTGTCAGAGCTGGATGAGAGACTTGTGAGAATATCTATCCCAACCCCACGTTTTCTAAATAGGGAAACTGAGGTTCAGAAAGCCTCCTTGGCCTCTGCTCTCATATTTACAATAACCCCATCCTTAAGCCAACCGAACCTCTGATGTTTCAACTTCTTGGGTCTTATGTGTGATCTGTTGCTCCCCAACCATGCTACATTTCACCAAGGACCTTTCTAAATCTCTGGACCCAAACAGGATTGCCCTCATAGGACCTGACTTCATCCCCAGAAGCAGCTTTCCACTTACCCAGAATCTGTCGGGCCCTGCCTCACGCCAGCCCTTCCCACTCGCCTTCATCCTTGCATGAGGCCACTTGGCTCCACCTGCTCTGCTGTGCTCCCACCTGAACCGAGAATTACTTACCCAGCTCCGGTTCTGAATTTGGAGCTTCAGTATCCAGCCACCTCAGCCTTGCACCCCAGAGTGAAGCCTGGGTAACCTCCCACCAGGATCTAAGAACAGGGCTGTGAGACCATGGTCCCTGTTCTGAAAACTTGGTGGAGTCAGCCTTCTTTTAGGACAAGGCCCTCTCTGGGGTCTAAGACCTGCCCCATGAACCCCACCTTGCTCCTGGCTACCTGTGTGCCTGTTGGCAGCAGCCTACTTGGATTCCCAACTATGGTTTTGGCCAGATTCCCCATCTCTGTGCTCTGCCTCTTGGCTTAGTTCTCCCAGGACTGTCTGCTTAACCAGACTGTGACCTGTTATAGTTAAAATACTAAGAACCACCACCATAACGGATGTCTCTTTATATGCCAGGCATAAACTAAGTGTGCTATATATATTGCCTCACATAATCCTTCCCATAGCCCCATGAAGCAGTAAACATCATTGCCACATTCCAGAGGAGGATACCGTGGCTCCATGAGGCTAGGAGTTTTGTTCAAGCTGGTGAGGGGCAGAGTCAATACTTAAACCTCAAAACCTGAAGTTCTACCACTCTACCATATAAGCCAAGCCTCTTACACCCTATTGGGATGCAAGGCGCTCCTTCTACCTCCTGCTATAGGCTCACCCCAGCAGCTGTCCAATTCTGATGGGCAGGTCTTATGGCTGGGCCCAGGGTTACAATCCCGGAGACCTAAATTTGACTCTGGCATCTGACACATGATTGCCACTGGGTCATGTGAACTTTCAGCTGCAGGATAAGCCCATGAGGATATGCTCCTACCTCCCCCAGATCCCTTTGCTTCTGCTTCCACGGCCACCTGAGAACACCAGTCTCATTCCTGCCTGTGCTGGTTTGAAAATATTACGTACTCCGGAGAAGCCATGTTTTAATCCTGACTCAATCTTGTGGAGGCAGTCATTTCTTCTAATCCTGATGCAACATCACAGGTGGAAACTTTTGATTAGATAATCTCCATGGAGATATCTAGCATCTCCAATTGAGGGTGCAATCTTTTGATTAGATGGAGATGTGACTCCACCCATTCTAGATGGGTCCTGACTGATTACTAGAGTCTTTAAAAGGGGAAACATTTTGGAGAAACGACAGAAAAGCTTCAGAGCCCACAGAAACTTCACAGCAGAGCTGACACGGATGCAGACATGTGGAGAATAGACATGGATGTTTGGAGATGCTTAGAGCCCGGCAGACATTGCTACGAGATGCTAAGCAAGCCAGAACCTGGAGAAACCCAAGAGGAAGTGAAGAGATGAAAGCCAGCCCTGGAGGAGTAAAGTGAGGAACCCCCACAGGAACAGAGGCCGAAAGCAACGGAGCCCAGGAGCAAGGGACCAGCAGATGCCAGCCACGTGACTTCCCAGCTGACAGAGGTGTTTCTGACCCAACGGCCTTTCTTGAGCGAAGGTAACCTCTTGTAGGTCGCTTAATTTGTACACGTTCACTTCATTAGAACTGTAAACTTGTAACTTATTAAATTCCTCTTTTTAAAAGCCCTTCCAGTTCTGGTATATCGCTTTCCAGCAGCTTGCAAACTAACACACTGCCACAACTGGATTTATCGTATGACTCTTTTGCCGGGTCACTGCCCTCATCTTTCACAGCTTTGGTGTGTGATATCTGTGGAATTCACTTTCCACCCTTTTCCCAAAGTGATATTCCAGCTAGAATCTTTCCCCATCCCCAATGCTGCCTAAAACACATCAGGGCTTCCCACTGCCCATAGGATACAAAATTCTCATCAAGCTGTGCATGATCTGGCCCAGCACTGTGCAACAGAACTTTCCGCATTAAAGGCAATGTTCTAAATCTGTGCTGTCCAATATGGTAACCACTAGCCATGTGTGGCTATAGAGTCCTATACTTTTATTTAATTTTAATTAATTTATGTTTAAATTTAAATAACCACATGTGGTTGGTGGCTACCAAATTGGAAAGCACAGCTCTACTCCTGCCTGCCTCTCCATCACATTCCCCCTCCTTTCTGCCCAGTGGCCTTCTTTCAGACCCTCCAGGCCATTCTCTCTCATCTCCAGACCTTTGCACACGTAGTATTCTCCAACTGCAAATTTATCTGCCTTAAACTCTTCGTCTAGCTAATATCTACTTCCCTTTTAGATCTCAGCTCAAGCATCACTTCTACAGACAAAATCCTCGGATGAAATCAGATTTCCCTTGTGTTTACTCTCACAGCACAGGGTAATTTTCACTCCTAGCACTGGTCACAGTTGTGATTTTAGAGGTACTGGCTGATTCTTTGGGTCTTTCTCTCCCAAAGCTCAGGGGATAGGGTCTGCAACATAGTAGACCCCAAGGTAGAGATTTGGGGGAATGAATGAATGAATGAATGAATGAGGATATTGTTGGTTTAGAAGAGATCCCCAGTGAGCACAGCTTGAGCATCAGCTGGCTGAGCACATGGTAGTTTTCAAGAGGGTAAAGCGAGTCATAGATGGCATCTGTTGATGACCCACCAGCCTCCAAGCTTAAGAAAATATGGTTCCCCTTGACGGACCTGACTTTAACCTGATAACCAACATCTGGAACAACCCACAGTGTCAAAATAAAGGGGAAACAGGTGCTAGCAAATTCATAAATGTCAACTGATGGGTCAACTGACACCACCTGTGATTCACATCCCACCAGCTTCCCAAGCTGTTGGCTGTGGCACTGCTTGACAGCGAGGAGTGATGTGTGTGTCCTTCTCAGGCCTGGGGGAACTGCCTGGTTTGCCCTGCAGGCTCCATCCTGGGCCTCTGACTTTCAGGAGGGATGAGCAGGTCCATGAAGCTCTATTTCCTATCTCTACAAGTTCTCTTCCCCCACCCCAAAGGTCCCCCGGAATGTGGTGGCAGTACCAGCCCAGACAGGGCCTGCCCTAGCAGAATCCAAGGGAGCTTAGTGAGGTCCTGGTTACATCCTTTCATCGCCCCTCTACTGCTCCTTTGTGCCCCTATCACAGTCCAGTTTGTACTTGTAAATCGTTGTCTAATACCTAACCCTTCTGCTAGCGTATAAGCTCCAGGAGGGCAGTGAGCTCTCACTGATGTGCCTCTAGAACATACAGGGGCTCAATGAAGTGCTGTTGGAAGAATGAGTCCAGGGTATTCCCCGGGATCTTGATCTCCCCATTCCCCAGTCTCCACTGGGTGCTGGTCCCTGTCTGCGTGGGTTCTGAGACCTGGTCTGCCTTTCACCAGCCTCTCTCCAGTGTTCGGAACCTGCTGCCAGTGTGCTGGCTCCTGACGGGCTCACCTGAACTTTACTTCTGTCCTGGCACTAATGGCCTTCACTTGTCCTCATGTTCCTCCTCAGCTAGGTCCTGCAGATGTCCTCAGCTCCCTAGAGCTCCCCAGTCACTGTCCTGGGCAACTTGGTTGTTTTGGGGAGGGCTCACCTCTGCTGTCCATCTGTTTCCTCTGCTTCCAGCCTGCCCTGCCCCAGCCAGGTTTCTGCCCTGTTTCCGGGTGAGCTCCCAGCATGCCTTGCTTCAAAGTACCTTGGTGCAGCC
>PVIY010032620.1:12826-28961 GCA_004026745.1 Myrmecophaga tridactyla
TCCCCAGTCACTGTCCTGGGCAACTTGGTTGTTTTGGGGAGGGCTCACCTCTGCTGTCCATCTGTTTCCTCTGCTTCCAGCCTGCCCTGCCCCAGCCAGGTTTCTGCCCTGTTTCCGGGTGAGCTCCCAGCATGCCTTGCTTCAAAGTACCTTGGTGCAGCCACTCAAGTTGCCTTCCCTGGCCTTGCAAACAGGGGTCGGGTCCAATGCATGCAAGAAGATGGGATGCAAAGGGGTGCTGGTATGTCTTTGGCACCAGTCCTTCCCCTGCCACGTGCCAGCCTTCATGGCCCCATGGCCATGTCTGCTATGGGGCAGGGGAACATCATGCTAGACTTATGCCCTCCTTCATTTAACTGCCCCTCTTGTACCATTTTCTGCTGTGTGCCTGGGAGCCAAAAGTGGCTCAGTCTCCTTTCCCCAGATTTCCCTGAAGGTTGCTGGCCAAGGAAACAGGGATTGCATTTTAGGAGTGAGCCCCACTTCCTGCCAGTCTCTGGGGTTCCCCCCGCCCCCATTCCCTGGGATGGGACTAGTGGCGACTCCCCACTGGTGTCCAATTTTCATGACCTCTAGGCCCAGACCCCAGCGTATGGGCCAGGGATGCTGTCTGACCCGGCCATGTTCCTCTCTCACATTTCCCCCGGGACGCACGCTTACACCTCCTCGTGTGCTCAAGGACCAATGCCTGTTTGCCGCGGTAGTCCGTAAGATGCCTAAAGCCGTGTCCACACTGCTGAATCCACAGCACCTAGCGTGGGCCTGACTTAATAGATGTACTGATAAATGAATGCACTGGTGAAAGGCAACGTGTGTGGGTTAACAGAGGCTGCCCAGCAAGGATCCCTCAGGACCTGCCAGGCAACACCTCTCAGGAGGGTACACCAGAATGAACAATCAGCTCTCTGCCTGTTGCCAACCTCATCCAACAGCAACCTGAGCACCCCACGTATACCCACTCTAAACAGAGGGGGAGTGGGTGCTGGTGAATTCACATGTCAACTCGTGGGTCAGGTACGTGCACTTCACACACGGGCCTCCTGAGCCGACAGATGTGTAACAGCAACAACGGATGCACGTGCCTTTCCCAGGCCTGGGAGAACTGCCTGATTCCTGGGTCTCTGCAAGGATCGTCCTGTGCCCGTTTCAGGAAAGCTCAGCAGGTCATCCCTGCTTCGTGGCACGTGATGGAGGCTATACCACAATCTCCATTCCCCTCTTTGAAAGAATCCCCCTTCCGGGCTCCCTGCCTGTCCGCAAGGGTGGTGCCGCCCAGGGTGTGCCTTCCTCCGGTCCTGCCAAAGCTGAAGGACTCCACTCACCCAGCGGCAGCTTCAGTCAGGCCCTGGCAGGGAGGGGACTCCGGCCACCCCGGCACCCCCACCCAGGCAGGTGTGCATCTCAGCAAGACCTGAGAGTCACTTCCTCAGGGGAGCCTGGGTCATATTTCCCTTTCTTACACTCCCAGCACTGATCAAAGTGTCAATGAACTTTAACTTCTGATTCATTTGTTTCTGGAGGGCAAGGACCATGTCTGCCTCGATGACCTCCATTTCCCTGGTCTGTTCCCCAGGTCGGGGACGTCGGTCCTGGGCTCAGACGCCTCTCATGCCCCAGTTCAGATCTTCTGGTTCTGAGAGTATCTCATGTCTCGCCCACCTGGGTCCTCTCACCTCCTGCCCTGGGGCTTCTCTGTGGACGCTGCTGCGGGATCCCAGTTGGTTCCCCTGCCTACCACGCAAGCCCAGAAATGCACGGAAGTCAGGGCCAGTGGTTAGACTTTTTCCCCTTCTCCTCTCACCCAGAGGGATGGGCCCAAGGCACATATGGTGAGGCTTCTGGGGGGCTCAGTCTTGTGGATCGCACAATCAGTCACACTCAGGGGTGACCAGAGGGATAATGCATCCTCCTACTGGCTTCCCTTCCTTCCTGTACCACTTCCTTTTCCCCTTCGCCCCCTGACCTCACATCCCCTAACTAAGTCATGGCACACAAGCCTCTGGCTCAGAAGCCGGGCTAGACAGCGCTCAGGACAGTTTCGTTGAATGAATGAACAAATGGATGGCCCTCAGCAGGAAAGTTCACACTGTGGTCCTGTTCCCCCTCCGACCCCAGTGTCTCTCCCAATACCCCTCAGCCCCTGAAGCTATCTGGTTCTCTTGTTCCTTGTCCTTCCTTGGCCCTCTCTGCATTGACCATGACTCCCTGCCAGGCTCTTGCCAGGCTTTCCTAGGGCTGGACCCTGCTGGCTGAGCCCTGACAGCTCAGAGTTGTGTGGTGACTCTCAGCATGGCCCATGTCATTCCTGCATTCCTCGCCCTCATCGCTAGCCCTCTTCAGTGGTCCACCAATTTCCCCTAGTACCAGCCTTCCCTATTTACCCAAGCTCTGATGCAAGCAGATCTTGGATAAACCCCCCAAGTGAGCTGCCAGTAGGTTTTGCTTCCAAGTGCCTTGGCCCAGTCCAATGGAGGTGAACTGGATAGAGCCTTCCCTGGCTACAGAAAGAGACACAGAACTAAGGTCTGGTTCCTTAGTTGGAAGATAGGGAACAGAGTGGGCAATGAAGACATGTTTTTGACACCAGATCCTTCCCCAGCATGCTTTGGCTGGAAGCCAAAGTCATAACCCCACAGCCATGTGTCCGAGTAAGGTGTGCAAGTCCACACACTCATTCCTGGGTTCCTCGTTCACCAATGCCTACTCTGTGTGGGTCCAGCCCCATGCTAGGTGTTGGGGCAACAGCCATGGATCAATTCTGGTCCATCTGGGCACTCACTGTCTGGGAGAAGAGTCGGGCAGGGGAAACAAGCATTTCTAGATCTGCTACCCTCCCTGGTCTGCACTCAGTATTATGAAGAGGCAAGGGACCTTTAGGCAGTGCTATTCGTCACGGGGGAAGGACAACTTGTGACCACTCATTGTCTTCATCTTGCTCCATACCTCATCTTGGCCCAGCCCTACCTATGAGCCACAGAAATCTCCTTATCTGGCCATATACACAGTTAAAGGGAAATGAAACAACTTAGAGATAAAACAAGGGCTGGCTTCCTGTGGCTTGGAGGCTATTTATGCATCACCTTAGCATTGGGCTCCTGCTTCCCCCACTCCCTTCACTCTGGTTTAAGGGTCTGGGAGAGCAGCCAGGACCAGATTCCTGGGTTTCTGACAACAAAGTTTGCAGAAGGCTAGGTTGGCAGCACTCAAGGAGCTGTACTGGGGCTGACCCTGTGCCCTTAGGAGGCCACACCAATACCTGCTCAGTGGACACTATTCATTCCTCTTTCCCCTTGACCTCCCTGTAGCTCGTGACTCTGATTCCACCCATCTCCAGGTAGCCGCATCTCCTTGGCTTCCATGAGCTCACGCTCTCCCTATTCTCCTTCTTTGGTCTTGCCAGCCTAGGAATCTTGCAGATTTGACCTTTTCATCTTCTCCCTTACATATTCATGCTGTCCATCTCTCATCTCTTCTTCCTGAGGAATCCCCATCTCCCTTGGCTGAGCTGATGACTCTAGAATATCTGCCTCCAGCCCTGCTCTCTCCTCTCAGTTCCCAGCCACCTACTGGATATTCCATCCACATGTCTCACAGGGACCCCAATCCCCACATCCTAAAATGATTCTAAATCCTCTGCTTTTTCAGGAGACTATCTAGGGATGACACTGCTACTTGCTCAGCTGCTGAAGCTACAATTTTCTGCCCCTCCTTGATTCTTGTTTTTTCCTCCTCTCCTCCATCTAAGCAATCACCAGTCTTGTTAATTCTCTCTTATCTCTTCTCTGTACCACCTTCTTCCTTTCTTTCCCACTGAAACACTCTGAATTGGGCCACCAAGCTCTCCTTCACCCAGGTTCCAGCAGCGGCCTCCAGACTGGCCTTCAGTTTTGCTTAGCAGCAGAGTGGGTCTCCTCAAGTGCCAACTTAGTGATATCGTCCCTTCCCTTCACATCGATCAACTGTGCCCCTTAGCTCTTGGAATTAACACATGAAATTCCTCAGTTTAGCCCCCGAGGTTCCGCCAGACTTCTTTCCTCTCCCTTTCTTCAGCTATAGGCTTTCCTCTTGGCTTCAGGCTGTCCACTCTTGGGGTTCAGCCTGCTTACTCCTGCAGCAGGCTCCTGGGTACCTGGCACCAGGCCAAAGATATTCTGGATGGCAGATATGAGCCTCCTGGTGTCAGGAAAGGCCAATGCTCCAAGTAGGGATTGGGGGGTGGTGCCTTGGCATTTCTTGGTGGTGCCTTGAGTTTCCCTGAGTTTGTTCATTGTGAGTCAGTTCCCTGAGGCTGCATATATGGGCTCAGCAGGGCAAGGTTGAAATCCTGGACCACTGTGAGCCCCTAGGAAGACCACAGCTGAGGGGCCATCTCTCCTGCTGCCATCTGGCTCATGCATGCACATATTTCAGACTGGAAGAATGAGGGAAAGAATGATGATGGGTAGACGGCTCCTTCTTATGAAGGGTACCAAGCATTTCTGGTATAATATCTTGGTTCATCTTCCCCCAAACCCTGGGCCAAAGGGTCTCTGATCCCCCCTTTCATAGGCATGGACATGGAGGCCCAGAGCGGTCCAATGATTCTCTCATCACCAGCTAAAATGTGCCAGATCCAGAACTGGAACCATTTCTATGGGATTCCTGGGTCATAAAATACATTGGAGGAATTTAAACAATGGAGGTGAGCAGAAGGTTTTCAAAAGAGGAGAAAACAGGTGGCAAAAAGAGAGAGTGAAAATTGGGAAGCGAGAGGGGGTGAGGGATGGTGTGACTGCTGGTCTGTCCATCACCTTCATGGCCCCATAGGAGGAGGCGACTCTGGCAAAGGGGCCTCTCTGCAGGAGGGAGTCATCCTCGGAGGCCCTGTCCCCTCTGCAGCCCTGCTCCACGGCAGAAGCAGGGACAGGAGTCAGGGAAGGACTTCCGAAGTCCCATCAGTCAGAGGCTCCCCCAGGGCCTCAAAGGGGTCTCGGGGAGGGGGCAGATACTTGCAAAGGTGGGCATTCATCATTTTTACGCCCACGTTCAGAGCACTAATAAGAAAGTAATAATACTGCCAAGCCTTTAGCACGCTTTCCATGAGCTAGTGGGAAGACTAATTATCTGACGACACTAATAAATGGTTATGATGTTATTAAAAATGGCACCAAGCTAGGATTAATAGGCTCATCAATTGTAGGGAATCGGGTTTAACAAGGTCCCCTGCGTGTCCCATCAGGGCTTGTGGTCTTGATGGATGCTGGGCTGCCCAAAGCCCCACCCATCGGCACGGAGGCCGTGGAAGAGGCCCCCTTCTCACCCCAGCCAAGGGTCAGCTTCCGAAGTTGCGGCTGCTGCTGGGTTTTTCTTGCAAACGGCCCTTCAAAGCTCTCCGGCCACTGGAGATGCCGCGGGAGGCATGACTGGCCTCGGTCCCGCCTTGCTCCGGCACACACCTCAACTGTCCATGCGATCCCCCAACTCTACCCCCACCCCCAGCCCAGCCCTGTAAGTGACAGACCTACCCAGAGCCCCAGACTCCAGAGCCCCGGCTCACAGCACACAGGGCGAACAGATGAGATGGAGATGTCTCTGGGGCCCGCTGACTAATTTCCATAATAATTATAGTTATTACTAATAGCGGTGACAACACTACTCCCCTCCGTTGACACTGAATTCCACAACCCAGAAATTGCCTCCCCATCGGTTAGCTCCTCTGAGCCTCACAACAAGCTGGGAAGAATGCGGGGCAGGTATTATTATTCTTTCTGTCGCATTGAGAAAACTAGAGCTCAGGGAGATAAAGGGACTTCCTGAACCTCCCCCTCTCTAGCCCCTGAGGAATAATTGTAGTGACAAAAATGAAAATAATAATAGCAAATATCCATATGGTGTTGACTCTAAATTGCGCATCCATTAATTTTCTTGGTTCTCACACCTACCACAGAGTATCACTTCCTTTTTTGCAGAGGAGGACTCAGAGGCACAGAGAGGTTAAGAAACTTGCTCAGGAGCACACAGCTAGAAAGCAGCAGGGTGGGACTCAAGCACTCGCCTCTCCTGCCAGACTTTCACGGGTGCCCAGTTCCCTAGGAGATGGCTCCCTGGACCAGGTTCTGCCTGGATCTTCTTGCTCTGCCCTCCAGCCTCCCCCCTTTCGCCCAACTCCCCAAAGCAGCCCCACTCAGGCTGGGGTAGAATTGCTATAAAGGGCTTCCTGCTGCCTGCTCCCACCCAAGAAAGGCAAAGCGAAAATTACCCCTCACCTTTGGCCGGTGATTTTCAGATTGCAAAGATCTACCACAGGAGCTTAGCTCTGCTGTGGGTTCCGGGTCAGGATGGCTACGGCAGGGGTGAGAGAGGAAGGTTTTGGAGGCAGAGTGTCCTGGCTTTGAGCCCCGGCTCCGCCACTCGCTCTCTGGTGCCTTTAACCTCTCTCTGCCTCAACTTCCTCATCTGTGAAATGGATGATGAAAGCAGCCCCTCACCTGGCGGTCGGGAGGATCAATGAGAGAAGGAATGTAAAGGGTCTCAGACAAATCAGGTACTCGCATTCATTAGCAGGTCTGGGATGGAAAATGTTTACAGAAAGTTGACGTATGGAAGCTGGAAGACAGGCAATGTTTATTCTGTGCCAGGTGAGCCTGTACAAATGGTGCCCCTCTGAATTCCCACAACAACCTGAGGAGTTCTGGCAGCTGCTAGTTTCTCCTGGTTCAGTAGTGAAGGATTTGAGGTTCGGTGAGGTTGGTGGGCTTTTCTGAGGTTACGCATCCACCACCAGGCCTGCACTTCCTGCCTCAGCCATGGCTGGCTCCCTCATTTTTTTTTTTGCATGGGCAGGCACCCGGAATTGAACCCGGGTCTCTGGCATGGCAGTTGAGAACTCTGCCTGCTGAGCCACCGTGGCCCACCCTGCTAGCTCCCTCTTGCTGAGTGCTTACTGTGTGCCACGATGCATGCCTAGGATTGCACCTCCAGCATCACAATCCAGTGAAGAAGTGGGTATTGACATGCCCATTTTGCAGGTAAAAAGATTGCTCAGAGAACAGTTTCACATAGCGACATGAGTGAGGAACCAGGACTTGTACCCGTGGCCTCCTGGTTCCCCTGCTGTGGTATCCCTAGCATGTGGCTTCTCTCCCTTTGCCTTCCACTGTCCTGCAAATCTCAGGTCCCTTTCACAGCCGCCCCCTCTCCCCAGAGCTCCGCCTGCCTGCCTGCTTCAGCTCCTTGCTCCCCTGTCCTAGGCTGATAAGAGGCTGCCTCCTTAGCACTGCCATAGCTGAGCTCTGCTCATCCATTCATCCCAGCCCTCAGCATCCTGGAGCCTCTTTCTCCCTCTGAGACTCCAGTCACTCAAGGCAGTGGCGGGCTCAATCTCTGTGTCCCTGTCTCCACGGTAATGTGTTTTGTGGGGGCCCCTCACCCATGTGGCGGGGCGTCCTTCGGTAGCCCTTTAGGAAGCAGAAGGAAGCTGCTCAGGACAAGTTCATCCAAAACACCCGTGCGAGTGGCTGCGCGACAGATGTGTGTGCGGACGTAGTGGGGGACTGTCTGAGAGTTGGGGGTCAGGAGTACGGCAGAGACACCCTGCACCCCCAGAGAGAGCTACAGCACATTTCTTCGCTTGGGGGTCTCCTCCTACTCAGGGCTCCTGAGGGAAAGGCCTCTGTCTTCCTGTCCCCTTCCCCCAGGGCCCTCCTCTGCCAGGACAAGCCCATCCTCATGTGCAAACTGGACTTCTTCAAGCCCCCCAGCGGGCCCCCAACCCTCGCGACGCCCCCCGCCCGGCTTACGTGGTCGATGAGCTCCTTGACCATGCCATTCCACTGGCCCTTGTCGTCCTGCGCCCCGTACTTGCCGTCCTCCACCAGCCGGATCTCGTAGGAGAAGCCCAGGATGTGGGCCAGTTCCTTGAGCAGGTCGACGCAGTAGCCCTCGAACCGGTCGTTCCCGTACAGGGTCCTGTCGGACTTCCGGAACATGACAAAGGGCTCCTCCTGCAGGGACAGACGGGAGAGGGGTTGAAGGTTTTTGAAAAACTAGGGGACCTCAGGCAGGTGAATGGCCTGTTCAGGCAGGAGAGGGAAAGCCACGTGTCCTGAGAGCCTGCTTTGGGCCTCGCACATGGCCACCTACTGGTAGCTCCTGGCATAAGGCAGGTGCTGGGGGCGTTCGCCAATTTAACTGCCCGAGGGTCCCCCCGCTGGTCAGCCCTGGGTCAGGGATGTGAACCCATGACCATCTGATTCCAAAGCCCATGCCCTATCTGCTGCACCTGTAACACAGGCCAGGGGTCCTTGAAGCGTGGTCCCTGGACGAGGGGTGTTGGCATCACCTGGTGACTTCTTGCAACGCACATACTCAGGTGCCACCCCTGACTTACTGAAATAGGAATTCTGGGGTGGGAACCCAGCAAACTGTGTTTGCAGAAGCACTACAGGGGACTCTGATGCCCTGGCAAGTCTGAGGGCCACTGCTGTAGGAAGCCCTTCATCGAAGATCTTTCCTGACTTCTCTGCCAACCCCTGTTGACAAGAGTAGATCTACAGCTCCTTATCTTTTTCTCTTTCCAAGGGTCTCCCCAGCCCCCTGAGTTTGGGTGCACCAGGGGAGTGAGCCTGCATTTAATGAGCATTTAATGTGCCAGGCCTCAGTGAATTAGCAAATGAGATAATACCTGCAGGGGGCCCATCGGGCACAGGGCCCAGCCAAGCCTGGGTACCCGACGGACAGAGCTAGTACTGATTGCCTCGTTCAATCTTACTGGAACCTCCCTTTGGGGTAGGTACTAGTAATATTATTTTGTAGATGCTGAGAGTGAAGTTCAGAGAGGAACAGCGACTTGTGAGCATTCACTCAGCTAGTGCAGAGGGAGGATTTGAATTCAGGGCTGGGTGACCCCAGAGCACGAGCTCTTAGCCACCTTCCGGGTCAGAGGCCCTGAGGGGCATGGACAGGAGATCCTCAGGAAAGTGGCTGCAGGGTCAGAGCACAGGTGACAACTCTCCCCGGGGATGGGGAGACAGTGAAGGGCTTTGATTTCTCATTTAGAAACAACCCCCTGGGGAGCCCTGCAAAGAGTAACTAGGAGAAGAGGCAGGAAAACCAGCAGAAAGAAGCCACTGACCTCGCTCAGTGTGAGGTCCGCCACGTGAGGAACCGTGGGCTCTGACGTGGCATAATCCAGCCCCCTGTATATTCTCAGAACCCAGCTCAACACGCAGTTCAGTAATTCTGCTTGCTCAATCCACAAATTCCACTCCTGGGTCTTTCCGGTGGATGAGCTGAACTCTTAGTCCTTAACAAACTCAAACTGTTTATTGAGTTCCTTCTACACAGCAGGCAGTGATTTAAACTTTTTCTCATAGCCTATTTGATTTAAGGCTCACAACCTTGCAAAACAAGTGACACTGTTCCCATGTGATAGATGAGGAAACGGAGGCTCAGAGAAGGTCAGTAAGTTTCCAAGGCCACACAGCTTGGAAGTAGCAGATTTAGGAGTTGAACCACAGTTTGCTGGAGCCTTGTTCCAATCTTTCCCAGTCAACTGGCCCCTCTGCCTGGCTCCGCTCTCCAGTCTGTTCCCGAGGCTCAGCCTCTCCCGAGTTAATCTGTTCTTTTAGACCCTACACTCAGGGAAAGTTCCAAGAGCTGCCAACCTGGGTCCTGCTCCTGGGGGTAACACCAATATTATTTTGATTCATTTGGGGCTGCTTCCTCAGCTCCTCACCCCATTCCTACCTGTAATCCTGGGCCTCTTCCTATTAGCTGATCTTCCCCAAGCCTACGGCACCCCCACATGTCAGAATGACTCAAGCCTTTTGTGATAGGTGAGAACCATCAACTGACAGCGTGCATATGTATGGGGAACCTCATGTCCACCTGCCCACAAGAAGGGCATACACATAATTATGGGGGTGCTTCATCCTTCTCTCAACTGGCAGGGCCGCGGACTTGGCACAGTGGGCCCCTGGGGTGGGGTGAGGAGTGGGAGGCCCAGAGAAGACGCCCTTGTCAGGCTCCCGCAGCAGCAGGCTGGATCAATTTGCTGATTCCCCAGCAATGCTACCTTTCAAAATCCCATCCCACCCCAGAGGTACTCTGGATTTTTCAACCGTCCTTAGGGATGCTTCAAAGAAAGAGCTGGAAAGTATCTGAATTCCTGAGGGGTTCCCAACTCTCCAGGGATTCTGAGAATCACTTCTCAGTCTAATTTAACGTAAAACTGGAATATTTGGCTAGACTCCATGCTAAATCTCACCCCCTCTCACAGACCAAGGGGGTGAGAGATGATCAGGAGGGGCCTGGAAAAGATGCCAAGACTACCTGAAGGAAAGGGGACTTTGGCTAGTCTATACAGTGGCTTTGCACAAATTAGAAAAGGCTCTCCTGTCCCTGGGCAGGTGCTGCCCCACACTCTGGGCACGGGGATTGGTGAGCAGGGCTGGGCTGGGATTTCAGTCCCAACTTTCCGGTCAGATGCTCTAGTGCAGTGAACAAAGCTACACGGCTGCACCTGGTGGCCCTGACTTGAGCTCAAGGAGAGACTTGGAGAGAAGGCATCCTCTCTCCTGGGAGAACCATCAACTCGATATAGATTCCTCTGAACAAAAATCTACTTCCTTCCGTAAAATGGGGATAATAATAGAACCTACCTTCCAGGGTCATAATGAGGATTAAACGAGTCAATTCACGAAAAGCGCTTAGAACAGGCTCTGGCAAAGAATAAGCACTCCATAAATGTCAGCTGTCATTATTTAATTATTACTAATATCATCATCATCATCTTCCTCTTCTTCCTGTATGCGGGTCGGCTTGTTAACTGCCAAGACCTTTCCAGCCTCGAGACCATGTTCAATGTCATCAAAGGTTAAAAACCACGGAGGGCAGCAGAAAACCATTTCCGGAAAGGTCCCCGAGATAGTTCACTTCCTGACCCTCTCTCCATGTCCCTCCCCGGCCCTGTCATCTAAAATTAGCAGTTCATTTGTGAAGCCACCACAGCCCCAGAATCTATACATCTCCATATAAATATGCTGCCTTCGGAGCAGCTGTAAAATGCCATTAATTTCGGGAAGTGCTCTGCGGATGGCATACATATTTAACAGCCAAAGCCCAGAGCATTAAAATGGAGCTCGCCTTAGTAATGTGTCTCCAGACCTGCAACATTTCCTAGGGGGTAATTCTGAACTCCGCCAACTACTTATTCATGGACTATTTCACAATTTATTACTGGAAATGTCCAGACAGCCGATTCACAAGCTCTCTCGGCTGCTAATCGATTGCTCAGCGAAGGTGCCCTCAATTTCATAACTTCACGCTCTCCTATTGCTCTGGGAGAATAGCCGGAGGAGCAGGGGTAATATTTCTCTTCAACAAGTCACGGAAAACAGGGGTCCAGGAAAATAACCTTTTCCGATGTTGCATTGCCGGGGCTCTTGCTCTGGTCTCCCCACGATCACTGACAATGTTGAATGCCAGGCCTGGCGTTAAGCTTTTCACACATAGGGGTGGTGGACTTGGAAAAGGGGGTCCTGGTGATTTATCTCCCAGTGGGGAAGGATCTAGGACTTACCACCTAATAGCTGTTTTCCTGAGGCCTCCTCATCCGTGCAATACCAGGCCCCATTTGCACATGTACAAATTGCTACCGGCACACACACTCATGAGCTCAGACCCCCTGCTTTCTACCCAAACTCAGACACAGAGGCCAAGGATGCTTATCCAAGGCCTTGGCTTCTCCCAGTTAGAACCGGGCAGAGCACCAGCATGGCTGTCCCAGCTCAGGTCCTGGCTTTCCTTGCTTTGTTCCCCTCTCTGCCGTTGGGTGCAGAGGTGCTGGACTGCCTGGCGGGTGAGCCTTTGTGGGGCACGATGTGCACAGAGTGCAAATACGTGCCTGTCAATGCGTTTCCGGGGTGTGAACCACACCCCCCGTGTGCGCTGTCACGCCTGCTCACATCGGTAGCCAAAAGAACCCTGAGCCTTCAGAAGCAGGGCCCCCAGGAGGGAGTGTTTGCTTGGTGTGTGAGCCGAGGTTTGGGTGGATGAATTTTTCATGAGCTCGCGGAAGAGTGGAGCCAGCACAGAGGCTGGGGCGGGGCAGGGGGAGGCGGAGGAGGGCAGGCTTACAGGCTCCTGCTGCTGCTGCTACTTGCGTCTCAGGAAGGTTGAAAGCCACTGCAGGTTTGTGGGGGCCAGAGAGGGTGGTGTCCGGGCTCTGTCCACCTGTCTGTCTAGGTTAAGAGACCCTGAGCACCTAACCTAGGACTTCAGGATAGGGGAGAATAGGAAGTAGGTTTGGGAGGAACCCACACAGTGCTACATCCAGATTCCAGGGAAAAGAAAGAGAAGAAACCCCTCTGGCCAGGACTCTTGGACCCATGCCCTGTTCTCTGGGGGCAAATCAGTTTGATGTTCCTGTACTGGGGCCTTAGTCCCGCCTGTCACTCAAAGTGCTGTTGCCCTGACAACACACTCCCAGGCAGGCAGGGGCGCGTGCTCTCAGCAGGAGGTGGCCCTGCCTTCAGGCTGCCGAGCAAGAGGCTGGGTTTTTTCAGCCAGAGCAGCTGGGGGCTGGGCCAGGCTGGGTCACTCCCCACAGCGGTGCAGCTGTCCCGAAGAGCCCCAGCTGAGAGCATCCCGGGCACGTAGGCTGCAGCTGAGCCTTTCTCCCTGGGGCATCTGGACCAGCTGTAGGTTTTCAGGAGCCCTAAGCCCTGTATGGAAGCAGGCGTCTCCGGTCCCTGAGACTCCAGTGACACATTCCGCTGGACACAGAGACTTTCTGGGAGACCAGTGTAAAGGCAGTGGATGTGACACGCCTTTGCTCCAGAAGTCAACCCCTTCATCCCCCTGCCTTCAGGAAAGACTGGGCTTCTCTCACTGCCCCACGGGACTGAGCTGTCCCAACCCTCCGGGATGTCCGGGCAGCGGGGACGAAGGAGCTCAGGCATGTGTGCAGGGGCTGAGATGACTGGCGGTCCACCCACAGGGAGGGGGGGGCCTCTGCTTCGGGTGGGTCTGCAGCCGTGAGCTGGTCATTACGGGTCACAGGCCAGGGCAACGTGGTGTCAGTGGGGCCGCAGCCAGTGAGGGGGTGGTGTAGTGAGCAGGATGTGGAGTCTATGAATCAGTAGGGGGCTTGGAGCTGGGAGTTGGAAAGGGGCTCACGGATGGCAAACCCTCAACACTTCAGGGCCCGGCCAGGAAATAAAACTAATAAGAAGTAGCCATAAGGACAACAGGAAGTGGGGGAGGGGGGATGAGCCAGGGAACACCACCCTGCTTGAAAGGCTTTCAAGTGCAAATTCAAGTTTACACAGCATCCTGTGCTAGAGACTGCTTCTGCGCCCAGGGCCAGGGGTCAGTCTCTGGTGACGGTCAGAGTTCTGCCTGTGGATGGAAGCAGAGGTTTCTTCTAGAACTCCCAGTCTGCACATAGTATTAAACCTGAGCTTACTATGATTGGATTTCTATTCAATAATAATAATAATAAATAATAATAACAATATTAGCGGCTATCACATTCATCTTCTCAACCCTATGAAGTAGGTATTATTATCACACCACTATTTTTTTTCAGACGGGGAAACTGAGGCATAGAGCCGTGACACATTTCCCCCAGGTCACAGTTCGTTCACAGAGAAGCCAGGACTCAAACCCCAGGGTCCATGCTCCTGACTCTCGCATGGTCCTGTCCTGCTCCCTGGCCACGCCCCATGTTACCGAGAGGGCAGCTGCTGGGCTCACATTGGCCTGGGCACCTTGCGGCCGAGGGGCAGTGGGACCAATGGGGCTGTGTCCAGGTTAGGGGCCAAGAAGGCTTCTCTGCTTCCCTGTCCCCTCGGGGACCTGAGAGCCAGCTGGACGCTGGAGATGGGACCTCTGGGGGGGTGGCTGAGAGCAGCTGGTCGGGGGACCTTTGCAAGAAGCTTGCAAGAGCTGCAGATCAAGAGCTCTGGATATCTGCCGGATTCCACCGCTGCATGGTGTAGACACACCCCTTGTGCCTCTGCAGAAGGGTCTTTCCCCACCGAAAGCAGGCTGCTGTCATTTAAATACAATTTAACCCCGCAGTCTTTCAAGGTACTTGTATTTTGCATCCTTTCGTCTGTTATCATTAGCTTGCCTCTTACTTTTTAGAGAACTGTTTTGTGGCTGAACCACCTTAGTTCGTTTAATCATCTCTTGTCCTAATCTCTTAAATCGTACTACTTTTACCTTTTTTTTAAAAAAAATCTTGCCTTTTGAAAAGTGTTCTATTTATATCTCACATTTTATGCAGCTCTGCTTTTCATCTTTTACCACCTTTTTATTATTTTATTTTTACCCTTTTTATATTTTAACTTGGTTACACTTTTATCCTTTCGCTTTTTGACATTTCGGTTTTACTTTTTTTTTTTTCCATCTTGTCTAGTCGAAGCTGTTAATTATTTATTTTAATTTGTCATCTTTCTTTCAATGTCTTTCCTTTTCATCTTATTCTGTATTTTCATTTTCTCTTTATTAGTTTCTTTTTAACCGTTTTACTTCCTTCTCTCTTAAGTCTACCTTTATTCTATTTTTAGACTCATCATTCTTCACTCTAAACTCCTTTGCTCTTTTTATTTATCTTTTAGATTTTTACATTACAGTTTCTTTCCTGTTTCTGATGAGATCTTTTGCCTTATGGGTTTCAACAACCTGATTCTTAGCATTTTTAGTTAACAAAAATGCAAACAATAAAGCAGGAAGGACATGTGGGTGTTGGGGAGATACCCAAGGGCTGTCACCCCGAAGCGGGGCTGGTGTCTCCGCAGTCCGCCTGTTGCAGCTGCCCTGGGTCCTTTGGATCTCCACCGCCTTCCACTCGGATTCCCTGAATAATCATAACCCTGGGGCCTGGCGATGTGGCCCACGGGCTAAAGTCCCTCCCTAGAAGCCGGCAGTACCCCCAGGGCTGCCGCTGCTGGGATTCTGAAAGGGTGGGTTTTTTCCTCTGGCATCCTTCCCTGTTCCAGGCCCTCCGTCACCCAACAGCTGGTACATACATGGTGCACTACCCTAGAAGGGAGGACACAGGACCGTCCCACGCCCCAGGGATGCAGACCTCGTCTGAGTGTGGGGGATGGCAGGGGGGAAGCTCGGCCTGCTCCCAGCCCTGGCCCAGCCCACGGCAGCCTCCCTTTACCCAAGCACTCCAAACTGGCTGAGTTCCCCCATGCCCACCTTTCATTTTTTTGCATGGGAACAACCTTAGCATATGGTCCTTACAAGCACGTCTGCTTTATTATGAGGAGGAGCTGGCTAGAGCCAGGGTTGTCTTCAAAGGGCCAAAGAACCCAACCGGCTTGGGACCCCAAGGGTAGGCTGCATATCTGGGAGTCTGCTTGAGCCTTTGGACACCCCGAGGCCTTCCAGGAGGAGCTCAGGCACGTGGAGTGCGTGCAGTACTGGTCAGCTAAGGGAGGCCAGCGGCTCCAAGGTGCAGAGAGCCTGGGAGCCCCCAAGGGCCACCTCTTGGGTTGAACTGGATCAAGAGAAGAAGGTACCCTCTGGTCCCGGGGAATGGAGATCACATTCGGATGTGATCCTTTCCAGGTAGAGAGGCCGTGGCTGAGAGCTCTGGGACAGGACGCTGAGGTGTGGCACGTGTGTGGGCTCCCCAGCACCCCCCGGGCTCTGTGAGATGGTCGCAGCTCCTGCCACAGCAGGGGTGGCCCACAGGAACTGAGGTGGAAGAGGCAGATCCAAGCCCCTTTGCAACGGGCTGCTGAGCCATCCTGACTTCAAGCCCCTATCATGGTTCCTACTCAGATACAAGAGGCTTGGGGAGTGGAGGGGGGTGAGATGCAATCACCAGGCCTTTGCAGAAGGGCTGGCCAAGCAGGCCTCAGGTAGGTCAGAAGGCCGACCCGCCCTGCCTTTGGGAAGAGGCCACCCCACTGTCACCTTCCACGGTCCTTGGCCTGCGGCCGCGAACAAAATCTCTGTGTTCTGACTGCTGAGAGCTTCCTGAGCCACCCCAAGGATTGCACCTCCCTACAGCTCCGTCACCCCCTCTTCCAGCCTCCCAGCAGCCTCCTAAGCAGCCTTCCCACCGTCTGTGACGTGTAGGTGGGAAGATGGATGGTCTCTCCAGCCCGGCCAGCCTACCCCGAGTCAGACA
>PVIY010032621.1:0-11731 GCA_004026745.1 Myrmecophaga tridactyla
ATGGAATAAAAATAAATAATAGGGGGAACAAATGTTAAAATAAATTTAGTTTGAAATGCTAGTGATAAATGAAAGCAAGGGGTAAGGGGTATGGTATGTATAATCTTTTTTTCTCTATTATCATTTTATTTCTTTTTCTGATGTCTTTTCTTTTTCTAAATCAATGCAAATGTTCTAAGAAATGATGAATATGCAACTATGTGATAATATTAAGAATTACTGATTGTATATGTAGAATGGAATGATATCTTAATGTTCTTTTGTTAACTTTTTTAATTAATAAAAAAGTTTATAAAAAAAAAAGACATCACCATGTACACTGCCTGTGAGAGAAAAGCCAAGGATCACTGTCAGTCAGCCCCAGGGTGCCACAGTCTTTGGGGAAGAAGCATCAACTTGCTGACTCCTCAATTTTGGAATTTTCATAACCTCAAAGCCATGAGCCAATAAATCCCTATTATGAAGCCAACACATTGTATGGTATTTGTTTTAGCAGCTGATAAACCAAGACAGTGACTGGTCATTCCAATATATGAAGTCTGCACAAGGCTGTTTTTGCTAATTCTTGCTCGTGTTGCCTCATTTCTTTGTGTGCCTGGTTATCTTTGTGTACTACTCACTGCCTTAGACAAACTGTTTGTAGAAGCCCCTTGAGGTCTAGGATGGATGTGCCCTTCTCCAGGAAGACTTTGAATTCGCCCTGCCAGGCACCACAGGACACTATTAAATTCATGTCGCAGTCTTTTCCGTCTACATAAACAGAAACTCTTCATCTGGTTACTAAACGGAACGCAAGACTTCTCTCTTTTCCTCAATCTCACTTTAAATCCATCAGCAAATCTCATCACTTCTGTCTCCAAAATTTACCAATTCCATTGCCACTGTGGTGAAAACTCTCATCCCTTCTTGCCTGGACTCACTGCAGAAGTCTCAGTGGTCTTTATTCCACTCCTGCCTCCTCCAATCCATTCTCCATCCAGTTGTCAGAGAGATGGTTTTAAAATGTGAATAATAGCATGTCATTCCCCTGACTAAACCCCCTTCAGTGGGTTCCCTTTGCACATGGGATAAAACCTAAATGCCTTATCATGGTCCAAAGTACCTGGAAAATCTTCTTGCTCTCCATCTGCTCCTCCCTCTTGTTTGCCTTGATCCAGTCACGCTGACTTCTTTCTATTCCTTGAGCAGGTCAAACCCTTTCCCATTTGAATCCCTTTACACTTGCCTTCTGTGGTAGTTAGATTCAGTTGTCAACTTGGCCTGGTGAAGGCACCTAGTTCTGTTGCTGTGGACATGAACCAAGGGTACGTGAACCTCATCTATTCCTCATTACATCTGCAGTCGGCTAGGAGGCGTGCCTGCTGCAATGAATGACGTTTGACTTAATTGGCTGGTGCTTAAATGAGAGAGCTCAACATAGCACAGCCCAAGCAGCTCAGCATACCTCATCTGAGCACTCGCAGCTCAGCCCAGGCCTTTGGAGATACAGAAAGAAGTCACCCCGGGGAAAGTTGTTGGAACCCAGGGGCCTGGAGAGAAAGCCAGCAGAGACCATCCTGTGCCTTCCCACCTAAGAAAGAACCTCTGTGGAAAGTTAGCTGCCTTTTCAAAATAAATCCCCTTTTATTAAAAGCCAATCCATCTCTGGTGTGTTGCATTCCGGCAGCTAGCAAACTAGAACACCTTCCTTTACCTGGGAATATTCTCCCTGTTTCTTGTCTCCCAGGTCTTACCTCAACGTTACCTCCTTGGAAAGGGCTTTCTGACAGCTCACTCTAAATTAGATGCCCCCCCCAACAGGTAATCTTCACCATGCCAGCCTCATAGTTCTTTCCTTTGTTGCAAGTACTGAACTCTCCAATTAAATTGCTTATTTACTTTTTGTCATGTATTCCCACAACTAGGATGTAAGCTGTATAAGCCCAGGGTCCTTGTCTGTCTTTTTCATTGCTGTTATCCCAGCACCCAACCTAGCTCCTGGCACGTGTAGGTGTTGTAATTATTTTTCACGTGAAAAATGAGGTGACAGAACCAGTACCTGAGCCCTGTATCTATGACTTCAAAACTTGAGCCCTTTCTCTTTACATCTTACTCCCAGGGAGCAATCTGATGTTGGTAGGAAGGGTACTGGCTGAGAGTCAGGAGACCTAGCTTCTGAAGCTGACTCTAGGAGTGCCATTGGGCAAGTCTTTTCCCTTTCTCTGGGCTTCAGTGTACCTATTTGTTCTAAGCTACGATGCTCTAAGCCACCAGGAGAGGAAAAGAAGCAGATGCTTCTCTGTGCAGCAGGTGGCGACATTAGCTCTACTAAATTTTCACTTTCCACTGAACAAGGCAGCCTGGAGAGCTGGTTCTGAATGTCTTCTCACCAAATCACACAGACAGTTAATGGGGAAGAACCTTGAAAATATTATGCTTAGTTAAATAAGCAAGACACATAGGTCAAAAAAAAAATCTACATCTAGGTGACTAGAAAGAGCAAATTCCCAGAGACATAAAGTAGATTAGAGGATATGGGAGGAGGGAAGTAGAGGGAAGGGGAGGGGTGTTTGTAAATTTATTTTATTTTTTAAGGAAACTTTTGAAAAAAGTAATAACAGAAGTTTGCAAATGCATAGGTAATTGCTAAAAAAAAAATTCCTACAGGTTTAAAACAAAGAGGCAACTGAGAGCCAGACCAGTAGTCTCACAAATTGATACTGTGATGTTTCTCTGGGAAAGAGTTCCTGGCAATATAGAAAATGAAACAGTTTCTTAGACTCTACTATCACCCTCCACCACCAAACACCGGGGCATTTCTTTTTTCATATATCTAAATATATATACATATATTTTACTTTTTAAAATAAACTTTTAGTTTCAGAATAAATTTAGGTTTAGAAAAACAAAATTGCAACAATAGCACAGATGAAGTTTCCATCTACTCCACACCCAGTTTTCCCTTTTATTGACATTTTTCATTAGTGTGGTACATTTGCCACCATCAATGAGCCAATATTGATACATTATTATTAACTAAAGCCCATACTTTATTCAGGATTCTTTAGTTTTTGCCTTTTTCAATTGCAGGACCCCACCCAACATACCCAAGAGTCCAGATTATGTTTTGTTGTCATGTCTCCTTAAGTTCCCCTTGGCTGTTCCCCTTGGCTGGGAAAGTTTCTACACTTTCCTTGGTTTTGATGACCACCAGTGATCTTTCTAGAGGGCACTCCAATGTCTGTCTCGAGCTCATGGTCACTTAAAATTCAAAGCTAAAATTTCAACCCTTTGCCCTCTGGATAGCTTAGGAAAAATTTTTTGCAGTAGAAATTGGTGACTTTCCACTCAAATCCTTGAGCTGATCCTCTCTGAAACCCTTTCCATCGAATGCTGACAGCACCAGCCATGGGCTTCATGCTAGGGATGGAGCCAACCTAAGACAGTGCTCTCTTGGGGTTCTCCATCCTGCTCTTTGATTCTGGTTGGAAAACACGCACAAGGAATACAAAGGGCAAGATTTCACTCTCCTGTTTCACCCAAGGACCCATCCGAGGTGGACAAAGGGTGCCAGGTCCATGGAAACATCTTCCTCCTGTAGGACCCTCTGGAGGTCACAGTCCCAGAGCGTGAGGGTTTGGAATGAGAGGTTGAGGGGACTTTTCAGTGTTCTCTCAGCTCCTGGAATCCAGCCCCTGCACTCAACAGGGGAAGATGGGGGCCTGGGGTAAGGAAGGAAACTTCCTCCAAGCGTTTGTGGTCACCATCGCCTTCTAATTCAATTTAATAACTTAGGTCTGTTCTGTGCTTCTCAGCTTATAAAGAGACCCCATCAGATCCTAACAACACCTTTGGGAGATAAGTGCCTTTATTACCAGCCCCGCTTCAACTGTGAAGAAACTGAAGCTCAGGTCACAATCAGCAAATAATTTGTGGAGGCAAGATTTGAATCCAGGTCTCTCTTTCCTAATTTTCATTACCCACCCCCCATGCACACTCACACCCTATCCTGTGGTTATTGGGTCCTCAAACTTGGAATTTTTTTGTCTTGACCCATTAAATTATGTTCTGCTCATAAGTTATAGGGTCTTCTTTAGCTCAAAACAGACTTGAAGAGGCCAAAAAGAAGGGAATTCCTCAACCCTTGCTTGGGGGAAAGCCCCGAGATGATTTGAAGTGCCTGGTTCACCGGCTTTTGGGACAAAGAGATGGCTCAGCGCTTGGATGCAGGTGATGTGGCGTCTTTCCCACCTGAGCTTCTCACCAACTGCGGAGGCTAAATACCTTTTGTGTGTGATCCTCGGTTTCTTTATCAGTTAAATGGGGCTAATACATCTGAGCCATAGGCTTTATTGCAGGGAATAAGGAATGAAAGAGCGGTTGCCAGCTGGAAGCCCCATGTGGGATATCAGAGGTGGTTATGATTTCCAATGAAAAGATCCAGAGGTGCAAAGGGTATTTGCTTCCCTTCAGGATCGGGCCAAAGAAAGAAACATGTCAGAAGCTTTAAATCCATCCCCAGACCCTTCTCCTCCCTCTCACACTGTGAACTCCGCAAGCCCAGAGCAAGGAGGAGACACCCGTAGCATCCTCTAGTGTTGGATGCTGAGAAACTTGAAGGCAAGATGTAGCTTCCGTTTCAACTCCAAACCCCCCACTTCGAGCACAGGGTGGGCCACACGGCCTACACTCAGATGTGGGGTGGGCGAATGAATGATTGAAGGAATGAAGTATCAGGGCCGTAAGCAGGTCCAGCCTTTACCTCTTAACCCCCAGGCTCCCACCTGGGCTTCCCAACAGCCTTCGTCCCCCCAGCCCTTCCCTTTTGCCCAGCAGCACAGGACACCAGAGATACCAAAAAGGCAAACTGGACTTTATTATAAAGTTGGCTACAAAGTCACCGCAGCACCACGAGGTGGCCGTCTGGGCAGGCCCAGGCGGTCGGTCCGGCGGCCGTGAGTCCCGCACCAGGTACACGCACTCGTGCAAGCACATGTGTGACGGCAGGTCTGCCTTCCTCCATCGGAAAGGAACGTAGCTTGTCTTTGCGCCCCTCACCTCAGGCGCGGGGCGCAAAAGTCACAGGAAGTGCTGCCAGGGTGGCAGAGTCCGTCGGAATTGAAATCCCGTTACTGGTGTGTAGAGAATTCTACTTGGGTGTCAAGAGCCCCTCAGGGCACAGGCTGGCCTGGGTGGGCCCTGCCTTTCCCCCACCAAGGCCCAGGGGTGACTTGGCCCCCCAGGAGTGGAGAAGTGGTCCAGGCCCATGGGGCAGCGCGGGGGTTGGGGGGAGTGAGACTCCCCCATTCTCCGCTTGAAATCCCATTCAAGGAAACTCACTACGAGTGAATACAGATTGAAATGGAAACTGGGATCGCTCGAAGTCTCTTGGTTTTAAAAAGAAGCTCCCTCCCTTGCCCTCCCACCTCCCCTCCCAAATCCTGCGGGGCCTGGGAAAATCAGATACGTCCCCCTCTGGCCCCCAGAATCCCCCCAACAGTCCCGGGCGGGGTGGAGAGCGGCTCCACGTCTTGATGACAATATGCCATACTTGACGACGTTAAGTCACAGACTTATTCAAAACGTTGGTTCCCCTCCACTTCCATCTGCAGAGAGATAGAGAGAAAGGATGGTCAGGAAGGCCTATGAGGAAAAGAGGGGCTCATGGGTTGAGGATGCGGTGCAGACTTGGCACTCGGAATGGACCTCAAATATGTTGGCCCAGTGACTGAATGATTACAGAGGCTCAGCAGATAAGGGAGTAATTTGGATGGATGAAATGAAAATATGACTGTGCTTTTAGAAAAGGCTAGGCTGTAAGCAGGGAGTCTATGATGGGGCCAGGGGCTGAGTCTCCCCCACCCCTTCTTTCCCAACCCCTATCAATTCTTTCTCTGTATCTCCTCGAGGGAGTAATACTGGAAGAGAGCTCTAACCCTTCTTCCATCAATTTGGTCTGTGACCATTAAGCAAGTTTCTTTATCTCAGGTACCTCGATTGTCTTCATCTATAAAATGGGGTGATGATGACTGATTTAGGTCCCTCATAGGGTTAAGAAGCACAAAGCATTACCTAAGGATTCTCTAGCATTCTAACCCATCTCCCCTGCTTTCCATGCCTACTTGTCCAGAACTTCAACATAGTTTTTTTTTTAATTATTATTGTTCTTATCCTCACTGCTGTTCTGGGCAGCAGGTAATGTCATCCCATTAATAAAATCAAGGTACCAAGAGAGGAATCTACTTGCCTAATGCTGCACAGATTCTCATTGGCAGGACAGGGACTTGAGTTCTTGGGCATTTTGCCCACTCTCACCTTCATGGAAGCTGTCTTGAACTTGGCTCTGGAGTTGATGCAACTCATCAGTGAACCCATCGTAGGGGAATGCTGAGACACCTGTCTCAAAGGCGGTTTCGTATGTGGCCAGGTCCTCCAGGAAGCTGTGGTCTTCTGGGGACAGGTTGTTGCAAGGCGATGGGGCCTCTGCCGGGCCCGCTGCCTCAGGATCCTCTGAACCCCATTCCCCATTGGGGGCTGGGGTGGAGAGATCCATGAAGATGTCTTCCACGGGCGTCTCTTCCAGGAATATGTTATCAGGGTCAGCCAGGAAGTCCAGCTCCTGGCATTTCCAGGGTTTCAGGTCCAGGCTGAGCACAGGGGGGCCAGCCCCCGACAGGGACAGGTTGGAGTCCAGGGGCTCCAGCCCTCCCAGTGGCTCCAGCCCACCAGTGGCAGCTTCAGCCGAGAAGGGCCTGTCCATGCCTTGGGCCAACTGGCTGATCTGCTGAATGAGACGGTCTATTTCATTCTGCTCCTTCTCAGAATAGTGGAAGAAACTCTGCTTAACTGGAGAGGCCTCTGGTGTGAGCAGGCCTTCGGGCACCAGGGGGACATCCACAGAGAGGGGGCCCCGGAGCTGAGCCAGGGCCAGGAGTGTGCAGTCCCCATTACCAGGGCTGCTAGGACTTGGGGGCAACTTCTCATAGAGAAAACTGCATCCCTCCTGGGCGAAGTAAGTCTTGGTAGGATTGGGACTCAGCTGTTCTGGGAAAGTTTGGCTGGGGCTACTCAGGTGTGCTTGGAATGCTGTGCTGGGAGGAGTCAGCTGCTCATTGGAAGGGCTGCCCAGAGACTCTGGGAAGGTGGCAGTGCTGGGCAGCAGTGGTTCTGGGAAGGTAGAGGTGCAAGGATTCAACTGTTCTTCATAGCTTCTGGCCGAGGCTTCAGTCAACTGGCCTTGTAGTGGGCTAGTTAGTGGCTCTGGGAAGGTTGCACTGCTGGGTGTCAACTGATCAGAGAAGGTTGCGGTGCTTGGAGTCAGTTGTTCTTGGAGAGAGCTGGATGGGGTGGGCAAGTGTGTATGGAAAGGTTCATGGAGACTGAAGAGGAAGGTACAGCCTCCTGGCTGGTGGGGCGTGTAGGGTGGGGTGCACACAAGGTCCTTGCTCATGTCAGCTTGGACAGAAGGTTCAGGCCCAGCAGGGAATGTCAGGTAACTGAAATCCAGCTCTTTAGGGGGTCGAGGAAGTTCTCCTGATGCTGAGACAACGCCAAGTTCAGGAGCGCTGGGGAAATTGGTGCTCCTGGCAGCCGTCAGGGCTGGGGTGAAGAGTGGGTTCGGGCTGGAGCACTGCTCTTGGGAGAGGATATTCTCAGAGAATGAGGGAAGCATGGTGGAGGTACCCAGGACATAGGCTACCTGGGTGTCTTCAGAGTTCAGCTGCTGGCGGAGGCTCCAGGCTTCCGTGTCACTGGAGAGGAGAGAGAGAAGGCATCTAGTAAGGGCTTGGTGTCCATTCCCAGAGCAGTGCCCTGCATTGTATCTCCTCCATGCCAACCTGGTCTGCCAGCCCAGTTCCGTATCCTGCAGCTCACCTGATTGGGTAGTTGTTTGCAGTAATGGGACCCTCCAGACCTTCTGAGTACAAAAGGCAATAAATCCATGCCCAGCCTCCAGGCTTGGCTTGCAGTCTCACTACCATCTCTGCCTGAATATCTCCGTTCTCAGCCACTGGAGAGAAAGAAGACATGCAGAGTTAGGATCTCATCAGGCAACACCCCCTAAACTTCCCCCTTGCTTATCGCTCCACTGATTGAAGTAGACAAGGCATCTTCTTCTCTGACTACACTAACCTGTGGCATTCAGCTCCTCACCTTGACCTCACCACTCAATGTGCCCCAATTCCAATTCAATTCTCACTTTGACTCCTCACCCTAAAGTTCACCTTATAGTTTCCAAAACTGCTGACCTCTGGACTCTCCCCAAAGTCAGTCTTGACCCCAGCCCATTCCTGGCCTGGTCTCCCATGCCCTTTCCCAGCTCCCTGTCTTGCCCCCCAGCCTCTCTGGACACTCACACAGGCGGTAGTGTTGAGCAGAAGCGTGGGCCAGGTCCTCAGGGTGCAGCAGTCCATACCATGATTTACAAAGCAGTTCACTGCGCTCAAAGCCCAGGTAGATTAGGACACTGGGAAAGTGGAAAGGGTGAGGTCAACTTTCTGTTTTCTCTCTTTGGTACCCAGGCATCTCACTCCCTCCCAGATCCTCTGTCCCACTAGACCCCATTCTCCTTGCCCTTGACTCTCCAGAATCTAGTGTCCCCTCCTCTCTGGCATGCCTTCCTTCTCGGGTCTGAGAACTCTAGGCTTACCTCTCAGAGATGTCCAGTAGGGCCAAGTCCTTGGCATGATGGCTCTGGAACATGGCCAGGAAGAGTGAGGCTGGGCCAGGGCCAGGGCCGGGGCCAGGGCCAGGGCGGGGTCTTGGCTCCAGTGGGGCACAGAAAGCTGTGAACACAGGGTTTCCTGCCCAGTAGGCCCCAGGTGGATGTGGGTGGAATCGGCCTCGAATAAGCACCAGCTTGTTGCCTGCACTCTGGCGCCTGAGGGACTTAGAGGTGTTGAAGCGACAGCGGAAGAGGCGATCTAGGTGGATGAAAAGAAAAATTGGTAAGAGGGTGGCTGGCTGGGTGAGGCAGCAGGCAGCAGATAGAGATTGAGGTGGAGAAGGGAGGGAGTCCTCACCGGTGTCCAGGGCAGAGGGCAGGGTGAGCTGCTGGCGCACCGTGAGGTGATCAGCTGGGTCAATGATGTCGTAGATGCTGTCACCCTGGGCGACCAGGTCCACCTGGGGGGCAGGAAGGGAGGGAATGACCGTTAGTGAGGGCAGCAAGAGCCAATATTTGCCCCCCTTCCCTCTCTCCCCAGTAATTCTCAGATTCTCAGAACGGGAAGCTCTTTATGCCCCATCTGTGCCCCAGCCTGGGATGGGAAGACCTAGCGCTCACCATGGAGTGCCCCAGATGCTCGCTCACACTCTCGGATAGGTACAGCAGCTTCCCCTCTGCCGTGAACACAAGCAGAAAGCCAGGCAGCGCCGCCACGATGTCTTCAAGCTCTTGAGCAGAGAGAAGCCCCGTGGGGCCCGCCAGAGGCGTGCCTGCAGGGCAAGAAGCGGAGAGTCAGGAATTAGATTGGGAGGCAAAGCAGAGTTGAGGAAGGCACGGACTGAGAGTCAGAGAATCCGAAGGAATTTCTCGTGGACCTGCCTCTGCGCACACCTGTTGACCCACTGCCCGCAGCTCTTGGCCGGGAAACCTGTTGCTAGCTAGATCGCTCCTGCCAGCGAGCCCTTCATATTCTAAACCGCGGCCAGCGCCTCAGAAGCCCTGGTTTCCAGAACCGCGGAGAGCGCCCAAAAACGATGGCGGAATGGTCGGCACCGCGGACAGCGCCCGGCACGCACAGCCGCTGTTTCAGCACCGCGGACAGCGCTCCCGGGGCGGCCAAAAAGCCCTTTCAGGATCGCCAATACCCGCAGCCCTTCCTCGGGCTTCGGCGGCTCCATCCCTGTAACTTCCAGAGCTTCCCTGTCCGGGCTCCCAGAGCGCTTCTGCGCTCCTGGGGAATGGGGCCATTCGGTCCTGATGCTTCGCGTCCCAGAAGTCTGGCACCACGGACAGCATCCGGCCTCTCTAACCCTCGTGCAGAACTAAGGTGAGCAGTGGAAAGAACTCAAGAGGAAAAGTAAGAATCCGAGCCCCCCGGGTCTCTTCTAGCCCTAGCTTCCCAAAACGCTGCCCTAGACATGCGGCAGTCCTAGCGGGCTCCCTCAAATCTAAGGTCCCCGGTGCCCGCCAGCTCGGCTCTCTGGCAGCCCCAGCTTGCTCACCTCCAGAGAAGAAGACTCCCTTGCGAGTGTAGATGCAGGCAAGACTCATGATGTGCAGGTAGGACAGCCGGACCTTGTCCGCCTCGGCCAGCGGCAGCAGCTCCTTGAGATTCCGGATCTCAGCGTTGATCTGGTCGCGGCGCGCCTTGGAGGCGCCCTTGGTGGAGCGGTACATGACTGGAGGCTGCGGAGCTCCAGCTCGGGGGCCCCGAACACCTGCGTTCCTGTCCCGACGCGCCGGTGGCTTCCTCCTTGCTCCCCCGTCTCTTGCTCAGGCTTGCTCTCTTTCCTCTCTTGGGCTCTGCTCGGCTGCGCTGCCCCCCTAGCCTGCCTTGTTCCGCCTTATATAGCTCCTGCCGAGCGTGGGGGGCTCGCTTTAGAGACGGGGGGGGGCGGGAAGGCGGGAGGCTGGGCTAAGCAAGCTGCAGCGGGAGCCGTTGGCTTGGGAGTGGGGGGGGAGCTCCTCCCTCCCTCCCCGGCTTCCGACGTCATCCGATGACGTAGAACGAGAGCGGGAGGGGCGCCGAGGGGAGGGCGAGAACGGAGGCTGCGGAGGGGGCTGCGCCTGGAGGGAGCTGGGCAGAGAGGCGGGAGCTGCATTAGGAAAGCCTGCAAGTGGGGTTCAGAGACCCAGGCGTCCGAATGTGTTCAGCTGAGGGAAGCGACAGGGCAAGTGCTGGGGCGGTCTGCAACCTCTGACATTAAAGCCTGGACAGGGCAGGGCGGGGGCTGGTTCTGACATCCATTTTTCTGAAGAGATAAGGGAATGGGGAGGAGCAGGTGGCCCTCACACCCCCCCCCCACCTCGCTTTTTTGGCAGACATAAATAGCGTTCACACAGGGGGAGGAAGTGTCTGCCTTTGCCTCCATGGGATAGGTCACACTGGGGGTTCTCTCTGGGGACTACTCAATCTGGGATTCCCTTGATTGCTTTCAGAGAATAAACCCGCACCCCCCTCTTCCCAAACCCGGGTCTTGGCGATTTAGCAGGGGCAGTTACCTGGGGGCCTGGGTCCCCTTGGGTAGAGTGGAAAGAGAGTACTGAGGGAGAGGGACTGACCGAATTTGGCCTTGGCCCTATTTTCCTGGAGCCAAGAGTAAGAACACCCACGCAGAAGTTCTGCAGTGATTCTTCGTTTCCCTGTCAATTAATTAACCTTAATCATTCACGGGGGAAACTGAGGCAGGGCCTCAGGGCACGGTGAGGATCTGAGTTTGCAACGTAGGCATCCCTTTCCTCTGTTGCCAGTCCCCAAAGCGAGCGCTTCCCCCCCCCCCACCCCCACACACCCGTTTGCAAGTCTCCGGCGCCTCGCGGGCCGGGGGCGGGGGCGGGGCCGGGGGAATCCCAGCTCCATATTAGGGCAGGAATCCTCAGCGGCTGCCGCGCCGGCGGCGGGAGGCGGGCGGGGCCTGGCTGCCTCCGCAGCACTCCGAAGGGCTCCCCACCATCACACCCTCCCGACACACACACACACACACACACACACGCGCGCGCGCGCGCGCCGCCTCTGGCGGGGAGGATGGGGACGCCGCAGAGAAGCGAGGGGGCCGTGCTGGGCCCTCTGCAAGCCCTGCGCCT
>PVIY010032621.1:11831-28945 GCA_004026745.1 Myrmecophaga tridactyla
TTGTTTGGACAACCCTTGGTCTTTGGACCCCCATCCCTGTACGAAAATATAGGGAAGTGTTCCTGTCTTCATCACCCACTGCTGCTTTATATCTTGGTTAGGAGACAGCCTTAGTATCCCTCTTCACACGAAGATGTGTCTATTGGCTGGGTCCAGCTGGTCTCCAGCGAGGTGAGAAGACCCTTAGTGAAAGAGAGCTGACGCTGTCCGTGGTCCTGAAAGATTCACCAGAGAAGTAAGATTGGCCAAGTTCTGCCTGGGACATCAAAGTAAGACTTGGGTCCACAAAGCCCAAAGGCCCCTTTGACTATCTCCTTCTCCTCTGAGGCTGAATATGGGGAGGGGTTTGCAAGGAGACAATATTCCTTGGGTATAGGAGTGAAGTAAGTGTGAGAGGAGAACTGGGCTCAGAGAAAGAGCCTTTGGATTTTTCCAGGAGAATGGGACTGGGGAGATGCCACTGTGGGTGGAGAGAAGGGTCTAGAAAGGGATGGAAAGATGTAGAGAAGGGCTTATCCTAGCTAGCCCACTCTTATTCAAGTTCAGAAAATCTGTATGCCCCAAAGTCTCCTCTCCCCAGGCCAGCTCCCACCTTCCTAGCTGCCCACCTCCGTGAAGCTATTTTTAACTGCACAGAACCAAAAATAGCTTGGCAGCAGCTTCGGGCCGTGGGAGAGGAGCTATTTATATCACCAGTGATGGTTCCGAAATAGCAAGCAGGAGGAGGGGGGCGGCTGGCACGCTAGAGAGCTCCTGGCCGCTACTAAAAATACTGGCAGTGTGAGTCATCCTGGCCTGGCTGAGTCACCCCATTCCCCCTCCTCCTTCCCAGCGGCAGGAGGCAGCAGCAGAACAGGCTAAAAAATTGGAAGCCTGAGATGGGGGAGGCATCAGAGCCCATTGGTTATGGGAAAGTGGGCAAGGGAATGAATTGGGAGAGGGGCTTTGGGTTGAGTGTATAGAGGGAAAGGGGAGGGGGGAAGGAGTTACCCAGCTAAACCCACTGCGTGAGCCTGTACAGCTCTCTGCTATGCACTACTGTGCAGGGATGCTTGAGCAATTGAAGGGAGGTAGCCAGACTTTGAGGGTTTGTGTCTGTCTGTCTATTTGACTGTGATTGTTTTTGTATGTCTCAGTGTGTCTGAGTCAGTGTTCGTATGAGCATGTGACTGTCTGTTTGTATGTCTGTATCTGTATATCTGTCTGTATGTGTCTTGTAACTGTGTGTCTGTATAACTGTATATCCATGGATTTTCCTATGCCCACATCTATTCTTGTCTTTCTAAAGCCTAAAACTCCCTGTATGTATTTACACATCTGCAACTGTGTGTCTTTCTGTGTGCATGTGTCCATATCTGAGTCTCTCTCTGTGCCTTTGTCTGTCAGAATCTGACCATGTGTGTGGCTTTGTATGCATTCCCAGCTTCAGTGAACCTTCTGTTGTTCACCCTAATGTCATTTGTAGGGCTCTTGCACCTCTGTCCCCTGGTTACCTATCTCTACTCAGGATATTCCCCTCTTTCCAGCCCATAGCCCTGGCCCTCAGCCATTCGGAAGGTCTTTCTGTTGCATGCAATCTCTAGGTAAAGAGATGGAGGAAGGAGCTAATCTAACCTCCCCCCCCCACACACCGCCTTGAGCCATCCTGAATCCAACCTGGCCTGCCAGAATAATCGCTTTTCCATCGCTCCATATTTGGGGAGTTGAGAGAAAAGAAGGGCTTTCTTTAGGTCTAAAAAAAAAAAATTCCTCATGTGGGCACGGGTGTGTGCAGCACACACACATACACAACTCAGAGAGAGAGAATGAGAGAGAAAAAATATCAAGGTCCCTTCTTTACGGAGTCGAGCTCTCGCTTCTGTTGCCATGGCAACCCGCCCACTCCTTCCCCGAAAAATCACCAAGAAGAGGTGATGGCATCGAGAAGGGATTGGCTGATTTCTTTCTTTATTATTTTTCCGAAAAAGGGCTTTTGATAGCAAGAACAGACCGCGAGATCCCTTACCCTTTCTTGCATCGCTTCATTGGGGACCCGGAGGGACACTACTCTTCAACCGCTATTAAGGAAAAGGAGGTGGATATTTTCCAGAGTTCTTGGGAGAGCATCAACTCCTGGGAGGGGGTTGTAGGGTGGGTGGGAAGTCTAGTTCTCCAGGATAGCATGGAGATCCCTCAATAAAGCTGCCTTTTTTGGAGATTTGGGGCAAAGACCTTGACAGAGGACTGTCAAAATGTGTCTTGTCTTGCTCTGACAAATATGCCTATCCGTGAAAGAATGCAAGAGGGAGGGAGGGAAGAAAGTAGAGAGGGAGGAAAGGGCACTTGATGGGTCTTCAGAGAAGATGAAAAGATACCAAAAGAGCCAAGCTCTCAAGGCGATCAGCCCAGATAGATGGTCAAGACAATGCAAGGAAGATCCATTGATGCAATTGATGGTGCCACAAGTAAACACTAGGCTGCAGTTGTGGCCACTTGGCTTGAGCCCTAAGAAGGCTGGGACCATGGATGAATGCTCTAGGAAAGCATTGAAGCTCACTTTCCCTAATTCTAGTCCCAGCCTTAGTCTCAAAGACTCTTCCAAATCCTGGCCACCAGCCATTGCAGCCACATCACTTTCTGGAGTGAACTGTAGTCTCTTGCCAAATGACTGTATGGTAGAAAGGAGGGAATTCCTCATTTCCTCCTGTGCTTGGCTTGCTACAGAAATGGGGTGACTTGGGGCTAGAGGTTGGAAAGCCAGACCAAGAATCTTACTCTGGAGAGAGATACAAAAGTCTTAGAGGTTGCTACCTCTCTAGCAATGCACTTCTAGCAATACTCAAAGGGATGAAGCAAAGGGACGGAAGGACTTCAGATTTGCTGTGGCCTGCTAGATATGTTCTCATGACAAATCTGGCTGATAATATTATGCTCAATTAATAGATGGTGAAACTGAAGCTCAAAGATGGCCAATGACTTTCTCAAAGTCACACCACAAGTCAGTGCCAATGGTGGACCTTAAGCCCAGTTCTTATCTCCCTGCTCAGACTTGTTCTCTTGCACTATGGGGGATAGAGCAAGAGTGAAAAAACTATCATCTAGTGTGGTGTGGCAGTGGCTCAGTGGCAGAATTCTCGCCTGCCATGCCAGAGACCCGAGTCCAATTTCCAGTGCCTGCCCATGCAAAACAAACAGACAAACTATTGTCTATGAGCCAAATCTGACCCACTAACTGTTCTCACAGTTGAAGTTTTATTGGCACACAGTCATATCCATTCATGTATGCACTGTCTATGACAATGTAAAATTGAGTAGTTACAACAGAAACCATATGGCCTGCAAAGTGTAAATACTTGCCAATTGACCCCTTACAGAAAAAGCTAGAGGATCTTTAGATTAGATGATGTGTTTCTGCTAGGAAGATCACTTGTCTCTCTCTTTCTCATCCGAAGGCTCTCTGAGCCCAGGAAAGACCAAGCTGTCACTTCGTCTTCCTTTAACTCTCCCAAATGCCATGGAGCACACCTTAAAGGAGGAGAAGTTGGGAAGCTCTAAGGGCCAGCCTCCTTGCTAGCTTCTAGCCCACTTTGTAGCTGTGTGTATGTAGCCTCCCATGGAGGAGAGATGCTTCACATCCTGTTGTCATGGCAACATGAGTTGAGATTGGCAATGAGGAGGGAGTATAATCCATCCCACCTCCACCCTAACCCCAGTCTTTAGAACTGCATTTTGGGACGATGGTTATTAAGGTATTGTCAGGAATACAAAATTTCCTGGTAGGTGGAAAATGAGGGGAAATTGGAGCCTCCAATTTAACCCAGGAGAAGAATCTCTCTACACCTTCTCAGAGGTTGAGTGGCTTGTTCAGGCTCACACAACTACAATACAGTGAGAGTTAGAATTAGAGCCCAGATTTCCTGAGTTCCACTTGTTTTCATTTTTTTTTACTAGATTGTTGTTTTGAATTGATGGGTTTGGAAACATGTAAATGTCTCTGCACAGATTCCCAAGCACCTCCCTGGTCCTGTGTCTATGGCTCACCAATCTGTGAAGTGAAAACAAATCTTCATGTAGAGCTGGTTTGCGCAATGACTGTGTTGGGTTCAGCTGCAACTAGCAGGCTGTTTTCTCTCTCCTAAGGCTTTTTCATTATGTTATCACTCCCCCGGCTCTACTTGCACAGGGAAACATTCAGAACATTTTATCTATTTATGGTTATGAAATCAACAAATCTCATGTGAAGAGGGTACATGCTGGCACTCACGCACTGAGAGGGTCAGGGCTAGGTGAGTGGGCTGAGCGGAGAAGGTGAGGGACATGGAACCATAGGGTGGGAAAGATGAAGCTTCTCCAGGCAAAGGCCTGGAGGCAAGGATGGGAAGAGGAGACAAGCAGTGCAATACAGAGATTTGGAATTCAAGGAGGGAAGAAAAACCAATCAATCAACCATAAACACCTAGAACAGCAAGAACCCAATTCAGTTCTAGGTGGAGATGCAGATGTGCAGGACGTGGACCCTGTCCTCAAGGAGCTTGGAGGTGGGGACAGACCCTCCATGCCTGCCTTTATTACTTCAGCCCAGTTTTGGGGGTCCCTTCACCATCTGCTGGCGAATGTCTTCTTGCCCTGCTGGTCCCCCAGTTGGGTCCGACAGCCATCCCCAAGGCCAACACAGCCTTCTGTGCTTTACCCTCAATGCACTTCTCATCCTGCATTGCCCCTGCTTGTCCACTTGTCTGTCTCCCCGCCAGCATCTGTGTCTGGTCTCTATATTCCCAGCGTCCAGCATAGGGCCCAGCTCAGAGCAGGGGCTCAGATATGTAATTCATTCATGAAACTAACATCTGATAGTTGAGTTTGTTCCAGCCTCTGTGCTGGGCACTAGAGGTGCGATGGTTCAATAACACAGCCTGGTGAGAAAGTGAGAACTTGACAAAGCCATCCTAGGTAGACTGCAGTAAAGGAGGCACATGGGACCTCCTTGGGAGAGCTAAATGCGGGGGTGACCTGGTCTGGGGAGCCAGGGATAGTCTCCCTGAGGTAGCATGTTTGAGCTAAGTTGCTAAGTGTCAAGCAACTGGCTTATTGAGCTACACTGTGCTGGGCTGGGTGGTTGGGGGTGTGGACAGAGTAAAGCAGCATCATAAATGAGACTCCACACAGAAACAAGAAGCCACAAAAGAAGCTGTCGCAGCCCGAGTGTCAAAGGAAGAGCAGAAGGAAGATGGAAAGAGGGTGACCACTGCTCTGCACGGTTGAGCCTCTACCTCAGCCGGGGGGCTTGGTTCTGGGAGCTGTGCTATGAGTGGGACTGAGATAAAGTGTCCCAGCCTTAAGCAGAGTGGCCGGTGGGCAAAGGGTAGATGCCTGGACTTGTGAAGAATGATTGAGATCCCACAGGCTACAAGGTCCCAGACTGGCCTTGCCCCTACTGTCCTCTCCAGCCCCGCCTTGCGTCATGTCTTTTGCTCTCTCTTCCAGCTACATTTACCTTTCATTTCGGTCCCTGGCCTGGTTATTCTGCTGCCTGCCACAGTGCCTTTGCACATGCTCTTCCCTCTGCCTGGAGACTGTTCTCCTCTTCTCTCTCCTTAGTTTCCCCATGTTTCCTTCAGATCTAAGTTAAAACAGCCCTCCACAGGAAAGCCTTCCCTGACTCTCCTGATTAGGTCAAATCCCCAGTTAAGGGTTCTTGAGAACCATGCTCCACTAGACATGGGCACCACAGTGGGGATGTGTCTGCTTTATTCACCATTGGCTCTTCACTATGGAGTCAGGCACCCCACAAATATTTGTAAGAAATATCTACAAGACAGAAGGAATGGAGATATTTTATTCCAAGAAGGCTTAAAAGGGTTTAGAGTCTTCAGATATCTGAAGGGTCATCATGAGGAGAGGGGGACAGATATGTCCTGTGGGTAACACAGGATGGCAGGACGGAGCCTGAAGTGAGAAGTGGGAGGTGGTGGAGCCTGGGGGCGGGGGGGCTCCAGGGTAAGAGTGCTCACAGCTGAGTCATGGCTCCTTGCTGACTTTTTTTTTTTTTTTTTAATTTGCATATGGGCAGGAGGCACCAGGGATCGAACTCCAGACCTCCAGCACGGCAGGTCGGAGCTCTGCCTGCTGAGCCATGGCAGCCGCCCTCCTTGCTGACTTTTTGATATTGGGCAAGTGCCTCAGTTTCCCCATCTGCTAAATAAAGATGTGAGGGGAATAATAGCACTGACATCAAGGGATTGTCGGGAGAATTTGATTTGTTCAATCATTAAAGCACTTAGACAATGCCTGGCACACAAAAAGAAAACTATAAATGTTGAATAAATGAATGTTAGTCATCATTATTGTAGCTTTGTGAAAAATAGAATTTTGAATAAAGCTATGCAGAGATGGAGTGGGCTGTTTTGGGAGGTAGTGAGCATCTCATTGCTAGAAGGATGTAAGCAGAACCTCGACTCCACTGGCTAGGCTTTCTCCAGCTTTGGTCTGGCCTTGGCTTGAGAGCACCAGATGAGCCAGACTATGGGCTTCTGCAATTCTAAAGAGAAGAGAATGACAAAAATGGCAGCCGGAGGTTGGGGTGGGGGTTATGGAAGTCAAGGACCACCAAAGGCTCCAAGTTATTTCAAGGGCTCTGGCTTTGTCATGCCAGTGTGCCTTCCCTGGGCATCACAGCTGGCTCCAACAATCACCACCATGTCCCGGGATGGAGAGCTGACTCGAGGTTGAACATGCTCTTCCAGTGTTCCCCTTGCCATTTTTCTAGCAGCAAACCTGACTGTACTCTTTCCCAGTTCATGGCTTCACTACACCCCATTACCAGAACTTCTCCTGGCCCTCCCACCCACGTGTGTCTAAGTCATCATAGGCTCCAGCTGCAAGGGTCTCCTTGTTGTTCTCTAAATACACCTTGCAACCTCAAAATTTATAGAAGCAGTGCTCACCTGTGCCTTACATGGACTGACTCATTAAAACCTCACAGCAACTCTGTGATATGTGTGCTATTGTTAACCCCACTGGCTCTGCCCGGTGGAGGAAGGGTCTACAAGGCCTGGTTCACTGGATCCCAAGAGAGACTGATGGGGTTAAAGTCTGGGGTATTTAGGGGCACGTAGTAGGCTTGGTGGGTCCAGAGAGGATGCCCCACCCCTGAGGATGCTGGAACTGCAGGGAGTTGGTTGAACCATGGCAAGGAGGAGAGAGTGGTGGTTGTGGCCTGATGATGGAGCAAATTCTCGAACCAGGAAGGGGTGAGCAGTGGGTGAATCAGGGAGGGAGTGTCATACCAGGAAGAGTGAGTAGAAAGATATATCTGGCTGAATGGCTGCTCCTGCATTATCCAGGCCAGATTGGGGGGTGGCTCAAAGCTTGCAAGGTCAAGGAAGAAGAGGAGGTGACTTCAGGCTAGATGTCAGTGGATTATGTTTGGTAGGGAAAAGAGCCCTGGACAGAAAGACCTAGGTTCCACCTGGACCAGTGGCTCCCAGGCTTTGAGGGGTTGAATTCTGCAGCCCCGAGAGCTGGCTTCAGGTGGGGATGGGCCCATGTGCCCAGTGCTAGGGTCCAAAAGGGTCTGAAGTCTCCTGGAGGCTCAAGTCCTCACCCATGGATGAGTAAGGCCAACTTGGGCTCCTGGAGACCTGGCTTATGTGGAAATAGGAGGAAGCAAGTATAGGTACTGACTCTGGGTTTCTTCCCTCAAATGCATCAGGGCCCTTTCTTACAGGTCAGTGCTAAGGGCTCCAGGGGACTCACCATTGGTGGGATCCAATGAGTTCCAAGGTGTGCAAACAGACCCCCAAGCCATCCTGAGTGGTCCAACCCAGCTCGTGGCTGAAGCAATTACTGCCTCCAGCATTCCTTAGTTTCAGTCTGGTGGGAGGAAAACACCCTCAGCAGCATCCCACGGGCATCCAGAGAGGGATCCCAGGGCCTGGCCAACATACCCTATTTCAGAACATCCCGGCTCACGATTGGGGTAGGGACCCCTTTGAGATCATCCGCCTTGGGTGACTGAGGCCCAGCACAGAGAATAGGGTGGCCCAAATGACACAGCCAACACTTGGTGGAGATGAACCCAAGCCAGGCCTCTGGCTCACAGCACTGTGCTTTCCAGGCTCCTCTCAAAGTCTGCTCTCTGGGGTCAAGGTGCAGAGAAAGAGCCTGGGCAGGAGGCAGATTTCTGGGTCTTGGTCTCAGCAATGCATTGACTTGCATGTGACCTTGGCAAATCACTTATCTCCAAGGGCTGCCCTGGTTTCCCCTTCTGTGCATTGGAGGCTTGACCCTGGCAATGGATGCCCCTTGGAAGGCCCACTGAAGTCTCCAGGGTTAACCGCTGCAAAGCCTGCACCTCTCTCCTTTGCTAGACTTGGAAAGTTGGGCTAGGTCTGCTCCACCTCTGGATCCCCAACTCTGGTCCAGAGCAGGGGTCTGTGGATGTCTGCAACCTACACAGCTTCTTGGGCATAGTCAAGTACTTTGTAGCTGACCTCAGTAAGTCCTGGCCAACCACCTCCCATGAGTGCTGCAGGGCACAGCAGGTTGGAGCAGAAGGATCCAAACAGCTGGGTCCACATGGCTCTGGATCCACATGCCAGAGCCCAGCATGTCCCCACCTCTATCCAGAAGAGCTGGAGAAGCCACCTGGCACATGCAAACAGCCTGGGAAAGGTTTGGTTCCAGAAAGTTCCAGTGAGGTGGTGAAGCAGGAAGCCTTCAGTGGAAGCAGTGGAAGCAAGCAGCAACCTAGTAGGTTGGTTGTGGAGTCGATGCAATCCAGAAGTTTGTCCGGAGTGACCATGGGTCCAGAAATCCACTGGATCTGGACCATGCTGGAGGAGAGAAGGCAGTGCATCATAGATCTGGGAAGCCAGCTACTGGAACCACGAAGAGCTGTCTGGCCCTTCTGCTGGATGTGGGGCAGAGGCCAAAGTTAATGTTGGAATGTTAATGTGCAGCGGGCTGACCTCTGGCCAGGAAGTCAGCATCTCTGTTCTGGGCTCTGGGCCATGCTCTTCTAAGAACTTGCCTTGTGACCCTGGCCAAGCGCTACTCTTCTCTTGGCCTCAGTTTCCCTTTCATTTAATGACGAAATTGGAGCAACTGCTAAGGGGTCTCCCAACTGGGATTCTAACCGTGGCCCCAGGCTGAGCCCAGAAAGAAAAAGGGCAAGGTAGGAGGCTGTAGAGGTGGGGGTGCAGGTCTCTAGAGACCCGGATGACCCCGCGATTAAGAAGACCTCACCTGAGTTTTCACTCTGTAACCTTGTCCAGAGAGGATCCCCAAACGCACAAGGCCTGGCATCTTGCTTCCTTCCAAGGCTCGTATAGAAGAAAAATCTCCCTCTCTTGGGAGAGGGGCTGGGGGTCGAGGGGGCAAGGGCAGGGCCTCCTTTCTCCACGGTTGAAATTTCCCCTTAAAGGGTGGAGGGCGCTAAGATAGGGTTGGGGTCCTCTGGCGCCGGGGCCTTCCCGGTCCCAGAGCCAGCGCGAGGCTCGCGGCTCGGGGGGCGGGGGCAGCTCCCAGGCTCTGGCGGAGCCGCCACCCCGCCGGTTGCCTTTAAAAGGCGCCAGCGCGCGCGCATCAGCAGAAGGGCTGCGGCTCTCTTCCAAAATAGGCAAGAACTGGGAGGCCGCGGGAGACGAGCTGCGACGAGCGCGGACGTCACCGGGGGCCTCCCTCCCCCAAGCCTGCATCACATCCCCATGGCAACGGCGTACCGAGGCTGCAGATGAATGAGACACGGAGAGGAGGGGAGGAGCGCGCAGAGATGCGCGCGCCCTCTTTCATGCATCCAGGCGCCGAAGCTCCCTGGGGAAGGGGATGCAATCCCGGCGCTAGAAGGAAAGGGGCGCCCTCACGTTCAAAAAGCCCCCAGGACCCATTCATTTCTAGCTGATCCTATTGTGTCCCGGGAACCCCGGAGCTACTCTGTCCAGGTCTCCCCGAGCCTTTGATTTAGGGCTCCTGGAATCGCAGGGAGCCTCGTTGCCCCCAACTTCCTTCTCACTCCGTCTGCTCTCCCCGTTCCCCCAAATCTGCGGAAAACCAGGCATTATGTTGACTAGCGCCACCGTGTGGCCGACAGTGGCTCTGTGACGGGCGGGCAAGTGGCTGGTGTCTCGCCGTCTGTGTCGCCCTCTGCCGATCACGAGTGAGAAGAGCAGAAAAGAATAGCGGACTTCACTATAGAACTCTGATTAACAAAATTGTCACGTGAGCAGCTAACATTTAGTGAGCGCTCCCGATGTGTCCTGCACAGGACTAAGCGTTTATTTTTTTTCCCCCATATCACTTCATTTCATTCTCATAGCAATCCTGTAATGCAAAATATTATTATAATTTTATAGGTGAGAAAAACAGGCTCAGAGAGGTTGCAACTTGTCTTTGTAAGACCCCACAGGTGATAAAGGGCAGAGCTGCCACCGAAACTCCCGACCGTGTGACCCCAAAGCCGGTGCTTCTGACCCCCTCACTTTCATACCCATGAGAGGAGCAGGACAGAGTTCATTATAATTATTCTTATTTTACAGATAAGGAGACTGAGACTCAGAGAAATGATTTGCCTGAGGTTTCATGGAGGGAGCCCAGGTCTCTAGACTCGTGACCTTTGAATTTTTGTTATGATTAGGCAGAAGGATAAAGGAAAATCCAGCACTGCTGCCATGCCTTACCCCTTAGCATCGTTGGTATTCTTCCATCAGCAACTTGCAGCCCAAGGCCAGGAGAGGGGCAGGGATCCTCTCTACCCTCAGGAAGCTTAAGAGTCTTGGGGACCAGATGCCTTATAGTCCATCAGACATTCAGATAAATATGTGGATAGACAGATAAGATAGATGATAGATATAGATATTTTAATGTATACCATGCACACATTTTATAATTGTTGTACAATGCAATCTTCTTGCTTAGGGCGAATCCTTGCTATTGGAGTGAGAAAAATGCCTCCTAAGTTTCAATTGCTGTTTTCAAATTGACATGTCATGTTTTCCAGAGAAAAACTGTTGTTAGGTCCATTGCTTTCTTCTATTTTTTCCTTCAAAGATGCTGATTCGGTGCAAGGGGGGCTGTTGGTGGCATGTCTTCACCAGCTTGTATTTGGGGGGTGGTGGGTAGACTTTGTCCCCCACTTTTGTTATAAATCTTGTCCATGTGGTTTTGGTTTTATTATCTAGTTGTATTGTTTTTTTAAAAAAATTATTTATTTTTAATTGTGGTAAATAACCATAACATAAAAATCACTTTCACTATTTTAAGTGGACAATTATCTGACATTAAGTACACTGACAATATTGTGTAACTTTTATACTATGTTTCCAGATTATTCTCATCATCCCAAATCTCATACTCATTTTGCAATCACGTCCCCCTTTCCAGTGCCTATAATGACTATCCTGCTTTCTGTCACCATGAATTTGTTAATTCTAAGCATTTCATATAAGAGAAATTTTATAATATTTGTCCTTCTGGCTTATTTTACTCAACATAATGTGCTGAAGATTCCTCCGTAAAATATGCCAGCACTTCATTTCCTTTTATGACTGAATAATATTCCATTGTATGGCTGGACCACATTTTGTTTATCCATTCATCTGTTGAGAGCCATTTGGGTTGCTTCCACCCAGTGACGGTTGGGTTCAGGTGTCAACCTGGCCACATGATGATGCCCAGTTGTCTGTCAGGCAAACACCGATCTAACCATTATTGCCAGGACATTTTATGACAGGTTAAGAAACCAGAAGATCGGTTTATTAAATCATCAGTCTGTGGATTGCATTTGTGGCTGATTACGTCTATGATCAACTAAGGAAATATCTTCCACAATGAGAGAATCCAATCAGTTGGATTTAATCTAATCAACTGATGACTTTTAAGGGAGAAGAGAGAGCTTTCATTTATTCTTCAGCCAGCCAGCATTTCCTGGGGGATTTATCCATGACCTTCATCGAAGTTGCCAGCTTGTGGTCTCACGTATGGAATTTGGACTCATGCAATAAGGTTGGATGAGATATTTTAATAAAATCTCATATTTACAGATATCTCCTGTTGGTTCTGTTTCTCTAGAGAACCCTAACTAATACACATCTTTTGGGTATTGAGAATAATGCTGAAATGAACATTGGTGTCGAAATAGCTGTCCTAGTCTCTGCTTTCAATTTTTTTTGAGTTTATACCTAAGAGTGAGACTGCCACATGATAATTTTATACTTAATAACTAAGACATAATTAAGATAATTACTACTTAATAATTAATTAATTAAGACAATTAATTAATACCTAATAATTAAGATATAATGCTCTGAGGAACTGGTTTTTCCCAGTGGCTGTATACTATTTTGACATTTCCACCAACAGTGAATGAGCGTTCCTATTTCTTTATATCCTCTCTGACACTTTTTTTTTTTTTTTAATTTGCATATGGGCAGGAGGCACCAGGGATCGAACTCCAGACCTCCAGCATGGCAGGTCGGAGCTCTGCCTGCTGAGCCACGGCAGCCGCCCCTCTCTAACACTTTTAATTTCCTTTTTTTTTTTTAATAGTTGCCACTCTAGTGGGTGTGAAGTGATATCTCATTGTAGTTTTAATTTTCACTTCTCTAATGGCTACTGATGTTGAGCATCTTTTTGTAAACTTATTGGCCATTTGAATATCTTCTTTAAAGATATATGTTCTAGTTTGCTAGCTGCCAGAATGCAACACAGCAGAAACGGATTGGCTTTTAATAAAAGGAGATTTATTTCGTTAGTTCTTCAGAGGAAAGGCAGCTAACTTTCCACTGAGGTTCTTTCTTACATGGGAAGGCACAGGATGGTCTCTGCTGGCCTTCTCTCCAGGCCTCTGGGTTTCAACAACTTTCCCCAGGGTGATTTCTTTCTGCATCTCCAAAGGCCTGGGCTGAGCTGCGAGTGCTGAGGTGAGGAATGCCGAGCTGCTTAGCTGTGCTACGTTGAGCTCTCTCATTTGAGCACCAGCCAGTTAAGTCAAACATCATTCATTGCAGCAGGCACGCCTCCTCGCCGACTGCAGATGTAATAGCAACAGATGAGGTTCACGTACCATTGGCTCACATCCACAGCAACAGAACTAGGCGCCTTCACCTGGCCAAGTTGACAACTGAATCTAATTATCACAACATATCTGCTCAAATCCTTGGCGCAGTCTTTAATTGGGTTGTCTTTTTGTTGTTGAGTTGTATTTCTTTATATATTCTGGATATTAAACCTTTATCAGATATATGATTTCCAACTATTTTCTCCCATTCTTTAGGTTGTTTCCCTTTCTTGGTAATGTCCTGAGATGCACAAAAGTTTTTAATTTTGATGAAGTTAATTTTTCTTTTGTTGCGTCTGCTTTAGGGATGTAAAAATCTAAAAGTCCATTGCCTACTACAAGGCCTGAAGATATTTCCCTATATATTCTTGTAAGAGTTTCATAATGCTAGATCTTATACTTAGGTTGTTAATCCATTTTGAGTTAATTTTTGCATATAGTGTTAATTTTTGAGCTGATTTTTGTATAGGAGCCCACATTCATTCTTTTTCATTTGGATTTATGTAGGCCCAGCACCATTTGTTGAAGAGACTATTCTTTCCCCACTGAGTGGAAGTGGCACTCTTGTTGAGAAACAACTGGCTTTAGATGCATGGATTTATCTCTGGACCCTCAATTCTATTCCATTGTTCTATACGTCTATCTTTATGCCAATACCACACTGTTTTAGTCACTGTAGCTTTGTGGAAAGTTTTGAAATCAGGAAGTGTGAGTCCTCAAACTTTGTTCTTTGTCAAGATCTTTTGGCTGTTCAGGGTCCCTTGCTATTACATATGAATTTGAGGATAAGTTTTTCCATTTCTGCTAAAAAAAAAAAAAAGGCTTCTGGAATTTTGATAGGGATTGCGTTGAATTTGTAGATTGCTTTAGGTAGTATTGACATCTTAACAGTATTGTCTTCTAATCCTTTAGGTAATATTGACATCTTAACAGTATTGTCTTCTAATCCTTGAACAGGGGATTCATTTAATTAGGTCTTCTTAATTTCTTTCAGCAATTTTATTTTAGTTTTCATTGTATACATCTTTCACCTCCTTGGTTAAATTTATTCTTGGGTATTTTATTCTTTTAGATGCTATTGTAAGTGTAATTGTTTACTTGATTTCCTTTTCAGGTGGTTCATTATTGGTGTATAGGAAAACAAACTGACTTCTGCGTGTTTATCTTGTATCTTGCAACTTCACTGAATTTGCTTATTAGTTCTAGTAGCTTCCTTGTGGATTCTTTGGGATTTTCTATATATAAGATTATGTCATCTGACAATAGGGATAATATGACATCTTCCAGTCCAATTTGAAGTCCTTTTATTTCTTTTTCTTACCAGATTGTTCTGGCTAGCACTTCTAGTACAGCATTGAATAGCAGTGTTAACAGTGGGCATCCTTCTCTTGTTCCTGATCTTAGGGGAAAGCATTTAGTCTTTCACCATTGAATATATTTTCTGTGACTTTTTCATAAATGTTGCTTACATTGAGAAAGTTTTCTGCTATTTCTAGTTTTTTGAGTGCTTTTATCATAAAATGATGTTACTTTTGCCCAATGCCTTTTCTCTGGCAATTGAGATGATCATGTGCTTTTTATCCTCTTGATTATATTAATGTGCTGTATTAGACTGATTGATTATTAATGCTGAATGTCTTTGCATTCATGGAATAAATCCCATTTGGTCATGGTGTATAATCCTTTTAATATATGGTTGGATTCAGTTTTCCAGTTTTGAGGAGTTTTGCTTCTATATTCATAAAGGATATTGTAGTATAATTTTCTTCCTTGTAATATCTTAATCTGGTTTTTCTATTAGTGTGGTGATTGCTTTATAGAGGCCATAAAATGTAAGTCCTTACATAAAATGCATAAAATGTAAGGATAAATCAATAGTTTTGGACTCAATATATGAATATGTATTTGATGATGTGGTAGTTAGATTCAGTTGTCAACTTGGCCAGGTGAAGGCACTTAGTTCTGTCACTGTGGACTGAGCCAATGGCATGTGAACCTCATCTGTTGCTGATTACATCTGCAGTTGGCTAGGAGGCGTGCCTGCTGCAATGAATGAAGTCTGACTTAATTGGCTGGTGCTTAAATGAGAGAGCTCAACGTAGCACAGCCCAAGCAGCTTGGCATTCCTCATCTCAGCACTTGCAACTCAGCCCAGGCCTTTGGAGATGCATAAAGGAATCACCCCGGGGAAAGTTGTTGGAACCCAGAGGCCTGGAGAGAAGGCCAGCAGAGATCACCCTGTGCCTTCCCACGTAAGAAAGAACCTCAGTTGAAAGCTAGCTGACTTTCCTCTGAAGAACTAACGAAATAAATCTCCTTTTATTAAAAGCCAATCCATCTCTGGTGCATTGCATTCTGGCAGCTAGCAAACTAGAACAGCTGACAAGGGCTACATAAAGTGAGGATGGTCAGAGAGGTATAAGAGAATAGTCTTGTGTGCTACTGAAGTTAAGTTGGTTGCACAGCAAAGGAGAATGTTATAGATTTAGATGTTAGATTTAAGCCCCGTGGTAACCACAAAGGAAACAGCAGAGGAAATGCAAACTAATATAGAAAGTAGAGTACAGATCACCAGGGGGTAGGGTCAGCATCAATGGAGAGTTAATGCAAAATGAATGTAGGGTTTCTGTTTGGGGTAAAGGAAAGTTATAGTATTGAATAGTGGTGAGGGTAATGCAACATTGTAAACACAATTAATCTCACTAAATGGTGTGTTTGGGAGGATTTGCGATGAGAAGATGTATGTTGTATATATTTTTCCACATTTAAAAGAAGAGAAACTAAAGAAATAATGATAAATTAGCTTCAGCACAAATAATGATTTTTTTTAACTTTTAAGAAGGGGAATTTATTAAATTGCAAGTTTACAGTTCTAAGGCTGTGAAAATGTTCACATTAAGGCAAGCCTATAAAAATGTCCAAATTAAGGCATCCAGGGAAAGACCCCTTGGTTCAAGAAGGCCAATGATGTTTGGGGCTTCCCTCTCAGCTAAGAAGGCACATGGTGACATCTGCTGGCTTTCTTTCTAGGCTTCTTCAATGGCTTTCCTGGGGATGTTTTCTTTCGTCATCTCTGATGGTCTTTGACTATTCGTGGGCTCTGTTGGTTCTGGTGGCTTTGCGTTTTCTGAAATGGTTCCCTCTTGAAAGGCTCCAGTAAGCAATCCCACCTTAAGTAGCTGGAGACACTTCTCCATGGGAACAATCAAAAAGATCCCTCCCAGCAATCTTACATGAGGATTAAAGAATTTGGTTTTTCTGGGGTACCCAACAGATTCAAACTGGCACATTTATCCATACGCATACTTAAATAAAGTTTTCCAAATAAGTAATATAAAGGCTTTGTTTATACAGAAAGTTTCATAAATCAATTTAAAATTAAGGCAAACAAGGAAAAAATCCAAACATACAGAATCAGTTTCCTTTTTTTTATTTTTTTATTTTTTCATTTGTTCCCCCTATTATTTATTTTTATTCCATATGTTCTACTCTTTTGTTGACATAGTAGCTGAAAGGAGCATCAGACACAAGGTTTTCACATTCACAGAGTCTCATTGTGAAAGCTATATCATTGTTCAGTCATCATCAAGAAACATGACTACTAGAACACAGCTCTACATTTTCAGGCAGTTCCCTCCAGCCTCTCTGCTACATCTTGAGCAACAAGGTGGTATCTACTTAATGCATAAGAATAACCTCCAGGATAACCTCTCGACTCTGTTTGGAATCTCTCCGCCATTGACACTTAGTCTCATTTCACTCTTCCCTCTTTGGTCGAGAAGTTTCTCTCAATCCCTTGATGTTAATTCTCAGCTCATTCTAGGGTTTTTTTCCATCCCTTGATGCTGAATCTCAGCTCATTCCAGGATCTCTGTCCCACGTTGCCAGGAAGGTACACATCCCTGGGAGTCATGTCCCACGCGGAGAGGGGAAGGGTGGTGAGACTGCTCATCATGTTGGCTGGAGAGAGAGGCCACATCTGAGTAACAAAAGAGGCCCTCCTGGGGGTGACTCTTAGGCCTAAATTTTAAGTAGACTTGACCTATCCTTTGTGGGGTTAAGTTTCATATGAACAAGCCCCAAG